>CM061920.1:134826893-134934804 GCA_031002005.1 Vandiemenella viatica | reverse complement strand
TATTTAGTTACCGCATGTGAAGGATGTATTTGCATATTCTTTTAAGAAAGTTAATTTTTAGAATGTAGCTTCATCCCTAGTCGTCAAGTTATAAGTTGCATACACATCTCATCAAAGGATAAATTCTTTTTGTTTTTTAAATGTGTGATTATCCCCCAGCTACGTTTATTACCAATAATTGCGATAAGGCTTACTAATTATTCGTATTGTTCTTTCACGACCTGAGATCAAAACCTGTCAAGTACTAATTTATGATCGTTGATCTATATACCATATAATTTTTCCACTCAGCTCTCATCGACATAATGTTGCTTATACACTTAAAGCTCACTCATCATATCCGTAACTGGTTCATTCCTGGGGTTATTTCCCACACACAACCACTCAGACATCCACCAACATACGTTAACACGAACTGACATTAATATAGTCTTCTCTGGTGACTAAATATCGTGCGAAAGCACCTTGCTCACTGGGCTAGTCACCGGAGGAAGGACTATATTAATTCTCAACACTGAGAGAAACTTTGATCTTACGAATTGACATTTTCACTCAACCATAGGTCCCCACAATTCCAACCAACTATCTCTCCCTCACGCACACACACACAAACGTGTGCACCACCACTCATAAACAGGCACCCCGCGCAAATAAATTGACACACACAGAAAGATATCATCGCTCAACCGCAGACAGACACCCAGGTACTCACGCACCCACTCACACTATCCCTCAAACACAATTAAACATACATACCCACACATACACCAATATACACCCACAACATGCACATATGAAGAATTATACATTCCCACATCCAAACTCGCACACATCTCACTTACACATAAATTCCCTCATTCATTTACACATACGCACATTCAAAATCACATACACACCGCCAACACACACACATTCAGAATATCGCTGCCTCACTGCACAGGCCTCTTGACTCTTTCCATCTCTCACACAGACACACATTCTAAGCCAACAACCAGTTATTCACTCAAACGTACTCAGTCATTCACTCAGGCATATACAAGAATCCAAACTCACACATACACAAACTCAACCACCACAACACACAACTACAAATCGCAACTACATACGTTAAGACGACCATAACCACACACACACAAACTCTCATCCGGCAACTCTCCTGGAAATGTACACCAACTCACGCACACAGTCCTTGTACTGAATTACATAAATCTATATTCTGTTAGTGTGAAACATTTTGCTTAAGTTTTTGTGAATTTCCTACTATTTCGTAGTCGTAGTTAATATTAATTCAACTTTGATCGGGTATGTCACATTCGTTTGCTACTGATCAAAACACAACATCCAAACATTGCACTTTTTTTTCATATGGCTCGTTGATATCGAGATCATTAGAGGCGGAAAAGGACTGGGGGCAGGGAACGCGAAGGAATTCGACCATGGCCTTCCATTTTTAAAGGAGCCATCACGGCTTTCGCCTGGACTGACTTAGGGAAACCATGGAAAACTCAAATCTCGATGGTCGGATGGGGATTCAAACCCACGTCCTTCCGAATGCGAGGACAGAGCGTTACCGCACACCCACCACGTTCAGTTGTAGATTAAGGGGCTGCACATAACATCAAACCAGCATCCCTCCAGTATTTGGCGACATGACGTTTTCCATTTACCGACAAAATCCAATGTGAATGATCCCCACTTACCTATGCAGGGTAATATGTATATTAATCGCTCATTGAGATGCATCTTTAAGATAATTCTTTAGTTTGCATTATGGTTTTTCGCAAAATTAGTATCTGTGCCATTGAACCAATATTTTCACATTTTCATACCCACAATTGACTGAATGTCCAAGATCAGTTATTCACCCAGCAAACCCCGAAATTAATTATCAGATCTCTACTTAATGGGCGTAATTAATTATATTTGGACACTGATCAGTGTCATATTGGGATATATAAACGATTGAGAGCTTAAAGTAAAAGTTACTTTATAACGCTACCCTTACCGTCCACCACATGATTTTACATGTTATTCCCTGCGTCGCACGTTTTAACTAAGGCTTTGCGTTTTCCACAATAAGTAGTCAGAGTTCAATATTAGTACTTTATTTGTAAAGTTCCAATGAATGATTCTTAAATGGTAGTAACGTTAGTTAGAAAGTACCACGCTGATCTCCAGTTAATCATTCACACAGAAATTCAAATTTTCAATTTTGAAATAGAAGGGCACAGTTATTAGAGATGGAGGAGGGTGGAATATAATTGCTTACAAATGTTAATATGCTAAGTGGCGATGAAAATAATCGAAATGATGCTAACGTTATAAGTGCTCTAAACTTCTATGTCTGTCTTCCATAAAAATTTCCCCCCTTATGTTCACAATAAAGGCTTATTACACTGCATTACTTTAGTTACACGTACCGCATTCCCAGGTTAACCTTTAAGTGCCCACCCAATCGCCATAAATCTATCACCTAGGCGGCAAAACTGGCATAATTGTTCTTTCTATTGATTAATTGGATAGTATTTTTAGAGCGGACAGTTACAGATATTATTGACTGCTCATATAGTAACACAGAATGCATTCTACTACGAGTCTAAGTGAATGACCTACGAAGTCCACACATATTGAGATAAACTTGGATAGTGGCGAGAGGAGAGAAAAATGATACCCAGATACATGATGGACTAGAGAAGCGTAATAACTATGAATACAGAGCATAATAATAATAATAATAATAATAATAATAATAATAATAATAATAATAATAATTTCGTATGATCTCAAAGACCTAGAGACGGAGTTTCTAACCGCCTGCGCATTGAGCCCCCATCGTAGTAGTCTAAACTAACGCTGTAATCTTACCAAGAAAAGGAGACCTACATTTTAACGTGAAATCCTTATCATGGAGTGTCCTCGTATCTTCACATTAACAAACCAAAGTTTGTCAGAGGAGAAGGACAGTTTTAAGGATCATAAAAATTCCAACCGGCTCCGGAATTCTAATCAACAACCTTCCGTACCTTAGTCACGCGACTTAACCACTCGTGCCACCAAACACCCCAGGTTGTATCTTAATAGAGAATATAGTGAGAAATAAGAATGTCAGGAAAGTGAATGGAGTTAAAAGACTGAATTAGATAACAGAAACAGAACCAATGCAATTTCTGTTGTTCTGATCTTGAAGTAATGGCCAACGTCTCACACAGTCACAAACTATAAAATACTGCACTGTGTATCGTGAATAAATAATATCCTCACAGATTTCTTGTGGAAAAGTCTGAGCTTTTCATGTAAAGAAAAGCAGACAACTTTTACATAAATGATTAGCTGCCCTGTATTTACATTCTGACTTCACTAGCCGATCTAATAATATTGGAAATTTCCTCGTTCATGAATTTTCATGATTGTAGGAGTTCAATCTCAATGCGTTAATATGTCGAGAGAAGAGTCTTGCCGCTCTCAGGAGAATACAAGCAGCTCCCAAAACCATAGGGGGAAAAAAAGGTTGTCATTAGGGACTGCCAGTAGGAGTGGAAACTTAAAACTATGAATATCATAGCGTAACACGTCATACTTATAGCTACAGATACACTAAATAAATAATATACCGAGCGTGGTGGGTGAACGGTTAACGCATTCGAGAGGAAGCGGGTTTGAATCCCCACCCGGGCATCCAGATTTGGGTTTTCCATGGTTTCCCCAAATCACTCCAGGCGAAAGCCGGGATGCTTCCTTCAAAAAGGCCATGGTCGAATTCCTTCCCGTTCCTTGTCCCCAGTCCCATCGCACCTCTAATGACCTTAGCCGTCAACGAAGCGTAAAAAAATAAAAAATTATATAATAATAATAATCCGTGTGGTCGTAATGACCTGGTGACAGGGTTTCTAAGGACTGCGCATTCCGTCCATGTCTTAGCCACCCTAGCCTAACTCGGTAGTACTGCTAGGTACATGGATCTACAGTTTAAAGCCGAATACGTTCCACGGAAGCGTTCTGGTGCTCTTCCCATTGCAGAGCAAGCTGTGTCGGCAGTGAAGGTCGGGTTACGGATCTCTGAAAATCCCCGCCTAGACTGGAATTCGAACCGCGGACCTTTCGTTCCTCACTCAGACACCTTAACCACTGAGCAACCAGCCTACTTCAAATTTGCTGTTAACATTAGCATGTCGGTGACGCGAACTCACAATATTTTTCCCATCCATAAATCGCCCAACGCGCTTAAAGAACTTTCACTTCAAAAATCTAACTTAGTCCACAACCCGAAGGTTGGTCGAATCTCTCAGAAGGAGATGTATCAAGCTATTGTGTGAGAGGTAGGACCGCCAGTTCCTTTCCTCAAGGGCCTACAGTTTAAAATGGAATCAGAACCACGGAACGTCCTGGCTTAGCTCATATAATCAAATACAACTCCTAAAAACTCCTGCTCACCACGGGATTTGAACCCCCGATCAGAGAGAAAGAAACTTCCGGAAGTAAGCACCTGAAACACTGCGCTACCAGACCACCTTGTTTTGAAGAACATGTGTGCTGGGTATTATCAAAATCGGATAAAAACTGTGGGTTTGTATGAACAACGTTGACAGAAAATAAGGGGGGTGAGTAGGGCGGAAGAAAGGAGGAGAGAGCTTAGGTTCTTGTAAATCAAACGTAAACATTTGTTTTTCTATTTGTTTTAAAGTATATGTGTCAGGTTCCAACAAAATCTGGTAAAAACTGTGTGTTTGTATGAAGAACATTGGCAATATATATATATATATATATTAAAAGCATTAACTTTTATATATTAGATACAAGCATAATCTATACTTTTACTGATTTCCAAGCGCAACACGTCACACTTATAGCTACAGATACACTTTTAACAATAGCATATTTGTGACTAGGGATTGCAATCCAGCAAAGCGGGATCCCGCAATCCCGTGGGATCCCGCATAATTAGACAGTCTGGCGGATCCCGCACAAAATTAAAGGGATCCGCAAAAATGCGGTGAAAACGTAAGTCAATATGTGTGACTCGCTGCCCCACTCGGTCGCTATCGAATGTATTAGAATTGTTTGCCTGTACCCTTGCAGTTCGCATTTTATTGGAGGGAACAAAATTTTGTTTTTGTCAACCTTCGTCAGTCGTAAGTAAATTGATCCACTTTTACGTATTCAATAAAACTTACGTTTGTTTTGAGTACACATTTCTATAATATGAGTTATGTTGCTTATTTAGTACGGTTTTCGTACTATGAAATAAGTATTTTTTATGTGTCACACACGTCATCTAAAGTACACAGTTAAAGCTTTTTGTTCAATGTTTCATTATTTCCATTTTCTGTATTTACAGACAATGTAATTGTCACTACTTTCTGTACACGCGGCTGAAAATTTGATTATTCGTTGATACGAAACTAATTTTATTGTAATTTTAACCTATTTATTTAGAAGTTAAGGCAATTTTATATACTTTGACTTATTTTTGTCTCTACCGCCGCCTCAATACGTTTGAAACACGTTTACTTTGATGAGAGCCGCCTGCTTACATGTGTCGCTCTGGCTTTCGATTAATCCCTCTTGGGATGATTTGGTCAATCGGCACAATACATCATTTTTGGGTGAATAGCATGCATCCTTTCAACTGCTTATTATTATTTCGACTAAAGGCAACTAAAGTTATAATGAAGTATTCACCGGTGTATCGCCGAATTGTGTTGTAAAAACACCATGCCTCCGCCGTCTTCGTCACGTGTGCAATTTCGTTTTTTTACAACGCAATCCGACGATACACCGTGAGGACTTTAAACCTAAATTTACATAAAAAAAATCATTTCCATTCTAAAAAAGCCGTTACGCCACTTAAAGTAAAACTGAAATACTTGAAAGTTTATGTCTTGGTGAGTAGTTATTTAAATAATAATGAATCAAATATAAGATCAATCAAGAAATCAGTAGACGTAATAATGAATCCCACAAAAACAATTCTTGTAAAAATAGACAAAGTCTCCTGCTTGTGCAATGACAAAATGTTATGAGATCTTATTCTGAGCCAAGTCTACACTTTACATAATATATTCATTTCACATTGTGAAATACCGATCATGGGGGTGTAACGGTTAGCGTTCTGGCCTCGCATTTGGGAGGACGGCGGTTCGAATCCCCGTCCGGACATCCAGATTTGGGTTTTCCATGGTTTCCCAAATCACTCCAGGCAAATACCGGAATGCTTTCTTCAAAAGGCGATGGCCGAATTCCTTCCCATTCCTTGCCCCCCATCCTTTCCCGTCTCTAAAGACCTCGCTGTTAGGAGACTTTAAGCAATTAAAAAAAAAAAAAAAAAAACTATTGAGAAATAGAATGCTTTCTGTGGAATATTTTGCATTTTGTTTATTATTTATTTAAAAATTGGTCTAGATTTTAAAAAAAAACGTAAAACTCGAAATATTCTTAAGACAGGCTAAAATTTTAATGTCATTTTGCCAATTAAAATATTGTTAATGTTAATATTTATCATTAAATTGATTTATTAATTTAATTAACAGACGTTTATTATTTAATTTGTTAACACTTTAAATAAGTATGCATTGAAAAACTGTAAGCGCCAATCCCGCAGGATTGAAAACTCTGCGGGATTGTAATCCTTATTTGTGACGCGTCCAACGCGCTTATCATAAGCGCTAAACGTCATAATATGTTGGCGACGGGAAGTCGTGAACACATAGATTTACCCCCTAACGCGACTATAGAAGTATAGAAGAAAAAAATTAATTTATAAGCGGAGTATTTGCATGAAGATGCATACCCTTATATGAATTTTGGAATAATGTTATTGTAAAATACATAATTGTATCATAATAAATTGCTCTCAACAAATGAGCTATACAAAGAAAATGGATTTAATTCTCTAGCCAGAGTAAATTTTTCTAATGTTAAACATACAGGCGATTGAAGAGTATATATAATATAAAAAACTATCTTTGAAACATCATTCATTTTTGCCATACGATTTGTTCTCAATACTGGATTCTCTGTTTTATCGAGTGGCTCAGTAAATCAAAAACATCAAGTAGTGTTATCAACAACTATTCTGCTAACGCCGTTAGATACATTTTCAGAGACATATAATTCTTTTAATGTTATAATAAACTCTTCGTAAATCTATATTGCTTTTAGCCTGGCCTCCTTTCAAGTTTAAGAATGTAATTACAAACAAAACTAAACTCGAGCCTGATAGTACATATTTTTTCCTTGGATTTTTACTTGTAATAAGGCGTCTGTCCATAGCGACTTGTCTGGTGCAGCCACGTACCAGTTCCGCAGTGAAAATAAATGGGTGCAAGGTTTGGACTTAAAGGTAAATTACTCATTTGTTTCCACCCAAAAGACCTGATTAAACCTTGTGTTTGTGCAGAAACATGTGGCCTCGCATAGTCAAGGAGCAACATCTCTTACTATAAATTCCGCTAGCAAAATTCCTTTCCTGTCCCAAAATACAGATGCCATGATCTTTCGCGCTGAAATTCTCTGTTTGGCTTTCACTTTAGTTGGAAACGATGTATGTCGTCATTCAGTGCGACTCAGGAGTCATGTCTCATCTCCTGTAACGATAGGTCCAAAAATCTCCTTTCTGATGGTATCGAGTCTAAAACGATACAACACTTTTTGTTTTGTGATCGTCTTAAAGCAGTGTTGGAACCCACTGACAGCACAATTTTCGATATTTCAGTTTTTTCAGAAACAATAGTGTATACGACTGACATTGAAACCTGTGGAAAATCTATTAATAACTACGAATTCGTGAATCGTCGGTCCTCCACACTTTTAATCTCGACATCATAAGAAATAAGAGAAGGTCGACCTGGGCGTGGCTCATCCAGCACATTAACGCCCCCGTCCTTGAACGTTATCACCCTTTTTCTTATCACTGATAGCATTATCACAGTACGTTTCATAAATTTGACGGTGAATTTCCGCTGCTGCTAATGTTTTTGCACTATAGATCGTATCTCACAATCGGTGGGCGAATCAATTTTCTCAGACATCTCAGTGCATAGACGATACAGCTGCAAATGGCTTCTAAAAGAGCGCAAAGCATGCTGGGGGAAGACTCGCATTCGTACTGCGGCGTTGGCGCTTCGTTCTCACTCTCATTCACAATGGGACCTGTTAAAAAATAACCTTCATACAATAAAAATTATAATTAATAATTGAAACACGTCATTTTAATTACATTAGTTGGCAACATTTAAAATTCGTGGTCGATGTGACATCAGGTGGTCGTCACTTTAACAGATGTTACGAGGAAACCATTTCAGTTGTGATTGTAACGTCACGTGCAAATAGTCACGGAAGCCTAACGAGAACTGTCGCCATATTGGACACGTATCCGCATTCCTTTTTTGCTTGTATTAACAAATATGGCTCTTTGTTTTTTCATATTTACTACATAAAACAGAAAGTATATAAATAAGTTACAGTAAATCAGCAAATAATCGATTTCTTGAATCACAGGTTCTGTCGTCTTCAAAAATATTATCTGCTGCTATTGATATTATGCTGGGCTGCTTAAACGTGTGTACTTCAGTTATATTTGTAAGATTGTATTCAAATTAATTTTACAAGAGAATTTTTATTTATTAGTGCCTTTGATTACATGTAATTTTATGTAAAATCTAGTAATCATGACGACGAAGTCGTTTTTGTATATAACAATATTCTGGCGAATCGATTTTATAGTTGGTGGTGAACGGACTAGCTATAACTCACATTAATTTTCGCCCTCCCGGAAACGCTAGTAATAAGGATGTTCGGTTATTGGCTCTCGTTTTTATTAACGTTTGGAATTAATAGTGTTTTATTAATTTGAATGGGGATTTTTTAGAGGTTTCATTTAATTACTGAACTGATAAAAGAGCTTAAAGCGACTGTTGTAATTATGTGTTGTATGTCCGCAGGTCAAAACATGTTTTTTAAGGTTGTAGAATTGGAATTTTATGAGTTACAATTCACGGCTAAGTACGTTTCATCTTTACTGTTCGAATTATTGTATTGCCTCTATTAAGCACATGGGTGCAGAAGGAAAGAATATTTACTGGTGTATTCATATAGATAACTATTTTTGTTTCCATTTCAAGGGGCCATTTCTTGGACATTGATATGTCGTGGAGGAGTGAAAACAGAAATTACGCGGTTTTCTGTAACATACTCTACCAAACGAGAGGATCTCAGACTGTATGAGTATAGAAACAATAAATTCAGCCAAAAATTATTATTTTTGAAACAAATTGACCTACGATTACACAAAATGAACTTAATTCAACTTTTTCTTAGTAACAAGTGGGTAGGCGTATTTTATGAAATTTAAGAAACAAAGTTTAAGTGGATAGACCATGAAAGGACTCTACACCATTTCACTGGGCAGATGAGACCATCGGGGGCTTAATTTCTGTCATTTCCTTTATACAGTAGTAAATATCCACAATGCCCATACTCACCGGACAAACTCTAAGGAGAATTGCGTAATAGTCGCTATAGCAAGTTAACATGATTCATAGGAAAGTGGCGGTACTCTCATCTCACATTGTAATACCACAACAATTTACTGTATCATCACAGTTTGGAACCCTGAGAGGACTGAAACATATTTGCTGTATTCTTTTTTACTTTCATTTGTGGCGAATACCAGACAATTTTTTTGGGGGGGGGGTTGGGGGGGGATGTTATACGTGGAGCTCATAAACAGATGTTACAGGGCTCGTGATTTCTTAGTAGCTGACGTAAAATGCTGCACTTTATAGCTGATCATATTTGTTTAAGGCAGTAATTTGAAGAACGACTTTACTTTTAATCCTCTAAGTAATAACTTATAGCACTATTCTTGGAACATCAGATGCGGACTCATGTCTGAAACATTCTTACTAAACACTATTACTTCAACTGTTATCATATGCTACAATCTCACTATAACAGTTTATTAAAAAAGCTTTAAAGCACTTGGAGAACTATTACACAAACTCTTTTCCCATTTAAGATGACGTCACTAAACTTGTTATGTATGTGGAAGAACGATGTACGAAACTACAGCGGGGACAGAAGAAGATTTTGGGGTGAGAACGGTGGCAGTCATAGTGTATGATACAGAGAAATTACCACAGACTTTGCTAATACTTGCTCAGAGTATGCAACGATGGTGCTGACCATTATTTTAAACAACCTTTGTGTATAATGCCACACAGCACCAAGATAAATATCTTGAATATGTGACAAAATATTATTAAAATCAAAATTTCGCTGGCTGAAATTTCAACCTACCTACCTACTATTCCCAGAACACATTAACAGTTGGCTGCTAGCACTGCTTAGCAAAGTCATTAAATTTTCTTGTTTTATGGAGTAAAATTTTACATTACATTATCGTGCTGTTGTTAGAGTCGTCAATATTTGGAATGATTAAGTTCATCTGTTTACTCCGACAAACCTGAAAACCCTTTATAGTTCTAACTCGTATAATTTCCCGTCTAAGACGCTAGCTGGTGAATACGCCATATTTTTTTCTCAACACATTCATTTTTCTTTCAGTTTTCAACTAATTCTCACCACTTCTCTAAGATAACTTTTGATTTTTAACCGATTGCATCCATTTATCCTCTGTAATTGTTCGGTGACACAATATTTTAGTCTTGAATTGTTTCTGTCCATCACGCACATTTTGTGTGTTTGATTACCTTACATAATCACTTAAGTGGCACTGAATGTTTTTTTTCAGTATTCAGACTTCTATTTGATGTTAAAAATTTCTCTTATTCGTCATAGCCTTCCAGTCTTCTGGTAGACTACATTTGATACTCTTTTGACATCAAAATTTATTTTGGAACTCGTATATTGTCAACCCTCTTCTTTTCGCAGTGTCTGAATGCTCAGTATGGTAGTTACTACATTGTTTGACTCGTTATTACATTATTTATATTTCATCGCCAGTAGCTAGAATCCCCGTCTACGATATAGTTCATACGGTCACTTAAACTAGTATTCACCTCTCGCTAAACTTGCAGTACTTACACTGACTACGTTACGAATGCTGGGTGGTTCAGATTCGATGGAAAACATAAATTCCAATACTGAAATTAATGTTACATATAAGCTGAATGTGCCTGGTGAAGTTAAAATTAAGCAACTTTAATTCAACACTTACCCTAGCATTAAAAACGTCTAAAATAATTTAGACACTTTTTTCGATCCAAGTGAATTAATTTGAACCATTTTCGGTATTAAATTGTTTATGCAGTACATGGTTTAAATTTGATAACTTCCTCATTGAGTGTGAATAACTTTATATGATGATACTTGTAGATTAGCCATTTTCTCACTGTGAAGTTTAGATATCTTAAATTAACGTCAGCATGGCGTTATTTACTAGGTAATTCTACCTAGCAAAAAGTTAATAGTTTATAGAAAATGAACTACTACTGTAAAACTACTGGCGTCAAAGTCTTCGTACGTGTTGATTTATCACAGGGGTCTCCAAACTTTTCAGCCTTAGGGCCATACTGATTACTCCAGTAAGTTCCGAGGGCCAAAACCAACATAAAATGAGAAAACTTCAGTAAACTAAACTTAATTTGCTAGGGGGCGTCCGTAAATTACAGTAGAGCTAAAAAAAAAAAAAAAAAAAAAGGTCTACAATTCGCCTAGCTCTCCGCGGGCCGTAGTTTGGAGACCCCTGATTTATCAGAACACTATTTTATATTCTCTAGAGGGCTTCTTGACCACCTGTTCGTTCGACTACCTGACGGACGACGATGACACTAAGGTGTTCACTGCCGCCATTTTCGCATGGGCGTATGCCTTCCCGCTGCTGTTGATCATCTTCTTCTACTGGAGGCTGCTTGGATCAGTCAGGGAACACGAGAAGATGCTTCGTGACCAGGTTCGTAAGCCATTAATTACCTGTCATTGCTCAATTAGTTAGTTAAGGTGAACAGACATTGTTGATAACATTGTTATGTTCTTCTGGGGGATAACTCATTTGTTTAATTAATAGGTGTGTAATGATAATGGGTTTATGGTCACCTCAACGTTCAAGACTGGTTATGCCTAACGTGACCACACGTCCCACTTTCAGGCTTTCTGTCCCGCTGTTCCCAGCGAGAATAAAAATATACCGTCTTCGGAAATAAAACGGCAATTTAATAATCTGTCTATTAAGGTCTAAAACAGAAGATGGGGTTTTTGCCGCGTGCACCTAAGATATGGAAATGTTCCACGAGTTTTCACTTATTTCAAACTACGTCACATATCAAATAAATTACTAGCTGCAACGTTGAGAATATTGTCACTAAATACCGTTGGCGGAATTATATAAACTCTTCCTTGCTAAGAACGTCGACTCTACGAACTTCCGCATAACTACTCATTACATTATGTGTCTGCCTGGAAGTAACGCACCCGTCGAAAGAGTTTTTTTTTTTCTTATAAATAAAACATGGACAAGAGACAAAACACAGTTAAGTGTCGCAGTATTGATAGCCACTTTAATTACCGAGAGTAACATCAACAAATCACGTAATGAGCTCCATTCCTACTTGAAAACAAGACCCGATATTTTGAAACTGATATTTTCCGCCGATAAATACAAAAAAGAACTGCCTAGTTATATGTCAGACAGGCTAAGTAACTCAGCTAACATATAATACATTCTACTTATTATAAGAGTTCTTCGTTTTTTAATAGAAAATAATAGCTAATGAACAAGGCGCCCCGCTTTGACAAAAAAGATTCCTTAAGCATCCCTCTCTGACGAAAAAGATAAATGGTCACGTTAGTTATACCAGGATATTACAGGAAAACAAAATAAATAATTGAAATGATATGTTGAATATCTTTTATTCGACAAAACTAAATACTGCAAACATTTACAATAAATAAAAAACATTTGAATTGTCATATGTACTGTACAAGTGCATTGATAAGCATTTGGTTGCATGAAATAACTACTCCGAAGAATCACTTTTCAGTGAGGTTTTTTTTTTTTTTTTTTTTTTTTTTTTTTTTTTTTTTTTTTTTTTTTTTTTTTTCTCGGGCTCTACAATAACATTAGATAGTACACACAGAATTGGAATAGCCTCGACCAAAGATACTAAGCACAATCATACAAATATTCCAGTGATTCTAATTTTCAGTAAACTTGGAACCAAGGAGGAATGAAATATATGGAGACGACGCAAGAGACCTTCACCACGCATTGAAGTGAAGCAGGGTGGAGGAGGAGTGGGGGGGGGGGGGGCATGGCCGGAGTGGAGGGGGCATGGCCGCTTCCATACAGACACGGGGAATATGTACAGAAACCTCAAGGGGACTCTAGGATAAAGGTGACGCCGCAATCTGATGATGGATTATTATGTAACTCGATATGACAAATAAAAAATGAAGAATAAATTTTTTTGATATCCTGCTTCGTTTTCGAGATATTCTGTCCTAAATGTGAAATGGTTTTGGTTAAAATTCAGAAGAAAAAATTGGTCAAAGTAAAATTTGATGATGGATTCTTATTTAAAAAGACGAGACAAATGAAAAATAAAGAATACAAATTTTCGATATCTCACCTAGTTCTAGAGATATACTGTATCAAAAGTGAGGTGTCTTGAGTTGAAATGGAGAAGAAAAATTTCGCAAAAGTCAAATTTAATGATCGATTCTTATGTAACACGACGAGACAAATCGAAAATAAAGAATAAAATTTTTCGATATCTTGCTTAGTTTTCGGGATATACTGGGAACATCGCAATTGTTTGGAAGCGCAATATCGCCGCTGCCGCCACTGCGCATGCGCGAGCCTGCTTCACCAATTTAACGTCACTTCTCCTCCTCCTCCATGATTGGAACTTAGTTGCTCAACTAACTATCTCTGCTCGCCATCTCCGCGCGTTTATATAGACGTCACAGAAAGATCCAGAATAATTCAAAGATTTCCCAATTCTAACAATACATTAACAATTAAATCGATTTAAAAATAATTACAAATTGTACAAAATCGCTCACAATCATTACAAAACATCTTGAACTGAAAGTTAATACTGCTTACATGCATTTACACACAAAATTATCAACATAAACCAGTTCGAATCGTCGCAAATTGTCCTCAAAACATCGTAGCTCACATCAACACTTACAATTCAAAACTTTTAACTAACGATTAATACATAATTCTGTCCTTGAACACATTACAAAACATTTATGTAGTTTCTGTCCATAAAACAATGTCCATCTACAAGACGAACATACAGAAATTCACAATAAACCACACGAAAAATATACAAAACCATAATTAATCAACTCCTATCTTGCTATACATAATTCTTCAAATAACATTTCATACAAGGACTGGGTCTCAGGGCTGTTATAGCATGACAGCTTAACAGCAGCTTATCAGTAACACACGAGATAAAACTTTTCATTAGGGCGTTCCGGGGTAGAAATTAATCAAGAGAAAAGTTAAAACAATTAAACCATCAAATATTAAATAACAAGCTAACTTATCAAATATACTAAACTTTTCAGCAAATCAGCATACTACATCAGTAAAATATGTACAGAAATTAAAACCATCCTGTAATTTATCCGGGCGATTGTTTTCAGGGTCGTTTAGTAGGAATCTAATAATTATGTTTCAAATACTGTTCTGATACTTTGCTGGCAATCACTGCAATGTTGCAATATCTTCTGGCACTGCTCTCGGCAAGTCACGATCAAAATGATGACTGTAAACAGATGCCTTTCGGCAGAATGGCCTGCAGCTATCGCAACTGGCACATAAGAGAATCCTTGTCGCTGGAGTCGAGGCGATTTTGACTTCCGTCTTTCGTCCTCCGGTGAACTCCTTAATACTTCGATCTGGTTCTGACTCGCTATGAAGGAATTCAACGAGACTTTTAGCCGTGTGCAACGGACTTCACTGTAGAAAAACAGGGAAAAAAAAGCAACAAATGTTCCATAGCTGCAATGTTGCTGGCGGTGGAACTGAACCACCGGCAGGCTGTTGCCAGTACTACAGCACCGCTTATACGCACCCATTTGTGTGAGTCATTACCTAAGACAGTTTCTTTAATGTTTATGTTTAAACTAGCTCCAAAGCCCGTCAAAAATGATGGGATTAATGGAGTGTTATGGTAATTTATTTCTCTGCAGTTGTTTAACTAAATAGAATTGTTATAAAATATAGCTCATTGTTATTTATCGTCCCTTGTGCTGTAAAAAAAGCTTCAATTTTCAACTTGGTCCAGGATGCATTTCAGCCTAACCCCAACTCCGCTAATATTGCCGATAGAAAAGCAACGCTTCAATCACACGCGAATTAATATATTCCCAGTATCGCATGTCAGTGTCACCATGCATCGCGATATAAACTTGATCTCAAATTTTCACAAGTTCTTTCTTATTACCTGTGATGAAGATCGAGGTTTTAACAGCTTACATTGGCTGAAATCATGGAGGAAGGAAATATATGGAGGAGAAGTGACGTTAAATCGGCGAAACAGGCTCTGAACTCTCGCGCATGCGCAGTGGCGGCAGTGGCGATATTGCGCTTCCAAACAAATGCGATGTTCACATTGTGTTAGATGCAGTGATTATTTCATTTTGTAATGTGTATAAGTGTTTTATAATGCCATCTTGTGTTGCGTACAGTTGCACAAATAGGCCAGACAGGAAAGAACCTGGAATATCACTTGATAAGTAAGTTGAATTCTAATTATCGTTGTTGAAGTGGGTGGTAGAAGTTGAAAATTTTGGAGCATTTCTATAAATATTTAGTCATAACTCTCAATGGGATGACTTTGTTCTCAAATTTTTGTTGGTGTAGTGTAGAAAATCAGCATACCTTACTATTTTGCACATAATAGACCAGCATTACTTTTTAACGAGTGTTGAAAATGAGATTTAAAGGGGTGTGTTTTACATCGCGATTCAGTGAATTTAGCATTGCGTTTTCTTTCGTCACGTTGCAGTTTATGCTGACAGTGTATGATGAAATTAAATGTGTTAAATTATGCTATGCAATCTAGGAATATTGATGAAGCAAACGATGTTGTTACTGCAAATACAGTTTGCGATTCAAATATGCGTGTGTGGGTATGTCTACATAGTTTGATTCTATAGCGGCAATTTAATGGAGATTGTGGTTAGGTCTAAATGCAGTCTGTACCAGAATGGTTTTGTTGTTCCATGAGGGACAAAGAATTTATCTATTACTCTTAGTAATTTCATGAGAACCAAGTTAGTGACAAAACGTATATCGCGATGGAAACTACTTCCAACCATTTCCAATTAAGCTTACGATGTATGTTAACAAGATAACTATTTTGATTCTGGTCTAGGCCGCATTTCAACCTAACCACAAGTGGTAGTAAAAAAACTGAAATATCCATTCTGCATGTAATTCATTGTAGCTTTGGCAGAATTAATTTCTGGTCCAGGCTGCATATCAACCCAATCCCAGTATATCCCGAAAACTAAGCCAGATATCGAAAACTTTTACTCTTTATTTTCGATTTGTCTCGTCATGTTACATAAAAAATCGATCATTAAATTTGACTTTTGCGAAATTTTTCTTCTCCATTTCAACTCAAGACACCTCGCTTTTGATACAATATATCTCGAGAACTAGGTGAGATATCGAAACTGTTTATTCTTTATTTTTCATTTGTCTCGTCTTTTTAAATAAGAATCCATCATCAAATTTGACTTTGACTAATTTTTTTCTTCTGAATTTCAACCAAAAACATTTCACATTGAGACAAAATATCTCGAAAAAATTTATTCTTCATTTTTTATTTGTCTCATCGAGTTACATAATAATCCATCACCAGATTGCGGCGTCACGTTTATCCTAGAGTCCCCTTGAGGTTTTGTACATATTTCCCGTGTCTGTATGGAAGAGACCATGCCCCCCCCCTTTCAACTCCGGCCAAGACCCCCCCCCCCCCACTCCTCCTCCGCCCTGCTTCACTTCAATGCGTGGTGAAGGTCCCTTGCGTCGTCTCCCCATATTTCCTTCCTCCATGGCTGAAATAATGACCCCAGTGAAAACGAAGGATGCTAAAAATAAATAACATCTTACGCTATGCCACGCAATATTTGTGGTAATAATTGTAGTTTAGGCGATCAATTGGAACTTCTTTCATTCAAACCATGTAATTATTTCAGTAAAAAAAAACTGATAATTAATATACCAATTTAAACGAAATACATACTTTCTTTAAGTGTTCTGACAGTTAATTTCTTAGCAATTGCTTAACTAAATAGAATTGTTATAAAATAAAATTCAATGTAATTGCTTGTGCCTCACTCCGTTTCCATCCGGGTCCAGGTTGCATTTCAACCTAACCACATACGCTAAACTTGCCGCCAGAAAAACAATACTTCAATCTCACGCATATTAATACATGTACTGTACCGCATTTTAGTGGCAATAATGCATTGCTATATACATTTGGACTCTAGCGTAATCACTGGGACTCATTAAGGAATTCTCCTTTTGGTCTGAAAATTGTTACGCACGTTCGATAGATTATGTTGTTTAATGTGCGTTGTTCTTAGAGCTGTAAAATTTATATATACCTCACAAACTTCACTCAAAAAGTGCCGTAACGCTAGCGACTGGGAGGAGATATATAGCGAAGTATAATGATCTTTGAACGATATTATTCGGTAATATGCCATCAAAAATATAAATATGGAACAAATTACACACAAAAAACTGCAACAACTCTGAACCGTTAGCGAACGAAGGAATCTAGTTTTTATAGTTGAAATCATTCACTAGAAATTTGGATTTATTAAACATTTTAATTATCATGATTTTCGAACAGAATAATTAGCAGCGCTTGTGTGTAGGTTGGAATAACCGCCATATCAAGCAGGAGAGCTAAAAAATAATAGGTCTCAAAAAGGGAGAGGGGAGTTCCGACCGGATCTCTCCACGGGGCGGGGGGGGGGGGGGGTTGTCCATAGTTTTGAAAAGCATCCCACGTAAATAATGGACGTCCTCCTATGTATTGGGTACCGAAAATTCCTATTCTTTAACCAGACGCTGTTATACAACTTTAAAATATATCCGTCCACTTATTTTTCGGTTCCAAAACATATTAATGACGGTACGCCGCATCAATCATACCAGGGTTATTTTTAAATAAGGTCTGTTTTTAATAAAACGAAAATATATTAAAATATATAAATATTTATTCCCATATTCTACATATTTTCATCTACTTTTATACATAATTTCAATCTTTCTCTAACAATTGTCATACAATTCAACAATATTTTGAACTCCGATATCAAAGAAATCTGGTGCCCGTGAAGAAACCCAATCCATGGCTTCAGTTTTCACTTCTTCGTCGTCATTGTACCGTTGGCCACCAAGGAGTTTTTAAGTATCCAAACACCAAATCGCTGGGTGTAAACTCTGGACTCTAAGGTGGATGATCCAGTTGTTCTCATTCAAAATATCTGATTAGACCTAGTGTTTGGCAGAAACATGTGGCCTTGCATTGTTAAGAGCAATATCACACCGGAAGACAGTAGGCGATGCCACTTGCTTTGTATGGCACGCCGGAGTTTTCTTAGGGGGCTTCCATTAATTACGTGAGGTGTAATTTTCCGCAAAGATGTCCTCTGTTATAGCCCTTTGTGATCCAGTGTCTCGTATCGCGCGCTTAGAACGACGCTATTGTTTCCCACAGGCTAAGAAGATGAACGTGAAGTCTCTGCAGAGCAATGCTGACTCTGACGCACAGTCTGCGGAGATCCGTATCGCCAAGGTGGCCATGACCATCTTCTTCCTCTTCCTGTGCTCGTGGACGCCGTACGCCGTCGTCGCCATGATAGGCGCATTCGGAAACAGGTGAGATAAGCGCTACACTGCTACTGTTATTTACTGCACACGGATGCGAGTCAGTAACCGATTTAAAATTTAGGAGACATTCAAAGACCATTTTTCAGTAACGAAGGAAGCTACAAGGACTGAGACAAATTGTACATTCCATACAATTTTTAATTCAGTAAGACATAGAGAGAAAGTAAACGAAACTGGTTGGTAGACAATCACGAGACACAAGAAAAATTACAATTACAAAAACGATTAAATGATAGTATCATAACACTTGAGGTTAGGTAAGCAATTACACTGATGTAAGAAAGTAGATAGATGTTTGTCTACTGTTGGTTATTCTTTAAGACACCGGTATTGGTCTAATGATGCAAAGTCCAGTGGCAATGTCCGGACACAGCAAAGCATACGATCAGCAAAAGATGTGCCAAAGTATTTAAAAATTCATTGAATTATCAGCGTATAGTAAGTTAATTTTCAGTGGTTATTCTTATCAGCATTTGATCGAATATTAAGGAGAGCTCATCGAAATTGGCTGAGATAATGTTCAACAATTATTTTTCCAAATACATTTTCATACAAAGTAACTAGTTTGTATGTCGAATTTAAAACGTTTGTAAAAGTTAATGTTGGTGTTGGATAAAATTATAATTATTATTAACTACTCATCCACTGAGACTTCTTCATTAGTACTTGTACAATCAGTTTTCAGTCTGACGCTGTTTCAGTTGAATACTCGTCTCTAAAGTAATTGTTATTTATATAAAATTTTCAACTGTTAATTCTAAAAAGTAGGCTTGTGCCTGTTGATCTAACCTTTTCTTTGATTATGTGATATAGCTTTTCCTTCTTAATTGGAACTTGTTTTCAGTGAACTATTTGCAGTAACCGTCATAGTATATATGGAAAGCTTTGTTAATGGCAGTAAATTTACATAATCTAATAGTCAGAAACTTCTTAGTGTAAACAAAATTGTATTTCTGTTTGCAGAGCCGCTCTGACGCCTCTCTCGACCATGATTCCCGCGGTAACTGCCAAGATTGTTTCTTGCATAGACCCGTGGGTGTACGCCATCAACCACCCGAAATTCAGGTACAGTAACTCAACGAACACCGTCTTCTTTATATCTTGTAGAAAATTTCTGTCAGATAATTCCTCACTTAGTTTCCCCTCATTTCATTGTGTGTTCGTATTCAATGTAAGACCACGATGAATGTGATATCTTCTAAAGTTTTCAAGGAATGCAGTAGAAAACCACAAATGCAAAATTAATGACAGTAAACGAAAATCGTTAATATCTGTCCCCTACAAATGCGCTGATGAGACATATTCAGTAGGAAAAACTTTGTTTCAGGATAGTGTAGTCTCACTTCTCCAGCCTGTTCATCATGTAACGGCTTTTTTAATCGACCATATTTTAGTAGTAATAGCAACGAGTAGACGGTCATAAGTTGTATCTAAGATTCTCTAGAGTCTAGAATGAAATGTCTGTAACTCGTTGCGATTCATCATCCATATCTGGAGAGGAACAGCAGACCCACATTCATACGGCGTCTGATAACGATGTTTTGGTTTTTCCGTAATCAGATAGGACAAGATTTCTCAGTTTTATTCAATCCGAGAACCAGTAAAACGTAAAAAATAATTCCACAGAACATTAATTCATATATTTTTTTAACCTATGTGTATACTATTAACAGTGGTGGCATATTGTAGTGCACCGTTATAACATAATAAATCGTAAAACATGTTCTGAATTTTTAAATATACACGGTCATGAATTGGAAGTAGCGGCTGGTTGCTCAGTGGTTTTCTGATTGGGGGTCCAAAGGCCCCCAGTTCGAGTCCCTGTCTCGGCGGGGATTTTCATAGACCCTTAACGCGACCTCCATCTCTGGCACAGCTTGCTGTTTAATGTGAAGTACGCCAGATCGCTTCCATGGTAGGGACTCCACGTTAAACTGTAGGACTACGACAGGGGCGGACTGCGAAGGCTATAGAAATCCTGTTACCAGATCATTACGACCACACGGAATTATTATATACTGGAAGTGAACTTTTATAAATTGAACAAACTTTCAATATTTACCAACCAAATGAATAATAATGTTACTGTAGCCTAATGTTACTCTATGCCTCCGATCTTCAAGCACAAAATAAAAGAAGTAAAACCTGACATCTGGTATAGTTGTTTACTTTGCCGCTCTTATATTACGAATCCTACTGTTATTGGCACGTAATGCAGCCCATTAAGATCTAACCTACAACAAGACCCTCACAACACGTGGCTTATCGCCGTTCTTTCTGATGCCGATTGGAAAAAGTATTTAGTGAATAGACTATTAAATTAACAATGCTGTCATTTTCTCTTATCCTTAATACTAGACTTTTGCCTGGTCGTTGAAATGTTCATGGCTTTTAGAAAGTTTGGTTTTTAGGCCTATATTTTATACTTGCTAAAGGTCTTACACGATTTGAATACGGAACAATTTTTACTAATTTTTTATTATAATAATAGCTTTAATTCAATTAAAAATAAAATTTTAATATTCTTTTTGTGGACCACCTGTTCCATTTCCGCGAACAGTAGGTTCAAAATAGAAAGTGTTTGGACGAAGTTCCGTCTCAAAAATCTCACAATACATATACAAATTAACATTATCATCCTGAACGCAGCTTTCACTATTCACAAAGACCTCCTTCAATTGGGTGATAAGCTAGGCGAAACCATTTCACTATTAACTCTACGGGAGACCACTACAAAAAATTCCATATGGGCTCCAATGTCAGTTGACTTTGATTTGGCAAAAAAAAAAAAAAAAAAAAAAAAGCTTGATCAGTCGAAGATACAAAGCGCCTTTATGAATTTCTCTGTACTTTGATTATTTTTTCTTTTTGAAGATTGGGTCATAACGTACTTTATTTATTTCGAGTCGAAAGCGTTGTTGATACAACAGTTAGGGACAGCGTTTCTGAAACGGAGGGTCGCGACCCAGTCTGGATTGAAACACGAAAAACAAAGGAAAAAAAAACCTCAGAATATATCAAACAATATTTGCTTCCATTAAACAGCTTCAAATAATAAATAAGGAATCCATTTACATTAAACGTGGCATGACAGAATAGCCGGTTTGAGATGATGTGTCTATAACTGAACTTAAGTGTGAAATATCACTCAAAGAGAGAGTATCACTGATGCATGTTTGACTGTCATCACGAACTCCAAGTTTTAGCACAAAAAACTGTAAGATTTCTTATAACTTTTGTCACGATCTATAAGTGTGAAACCTTACTTCCAGAATTGGTTTTCCTAAAAAAAATTAGTATAGAAACATACTGGAAGTCGAAGAGGACCTGAGAATTAGGTTATCATCTTTTCTCCCAAACTTAAAACCTTTATTTCAGATTTCTCATTAATAATTTGAGCGTATATTAATTTCGTTTTTGCAATTATCTTTGTAATAATTTCATATAAGAGTTATATTATAAGTAATTATTAAAGTACATGAAAATTATATCCAAATAACGTTTTAGTTTGCCTACACAACTATAAATAGACAGTAATTTTATAGTGGGCCACGAAAATGAATTCTAAAAATAACCGGGTTGCAGGAAATCAAAGACTTGAAACGGTGAGATAAGGAATCAAACAGACATGTCTTTTATTAACAGGCGACTAATAAGAAATTGGGGATCAACACTAAGCTCGAACTGTTGAAACTATTAGGTGGCGAGTATCTATTTGAGATTTCGCTCAAACTGGTCTACTATGTCAAAAATTTGGAGACCAGACGAACGAATCGTTGAAACGTTTTCAAATGCTACCACCTATCCATTTCACACGTTACAGGTAGATTAAAATCACCTGGATTGTTTGTGCTTTATCACTTTCACCTTTTGGAACAAATTTTGACTTGTCGTTGTATGCGTTTGCAGGGCGGAGGTGCAGAAGCGCCTGCCTTGGCTGCGCGTCGGCGAGGCAGACTCGAAATCGAGCAGCAGGTCAGACAACGCGTCCACCGCCACGGACCGCACTGTCGGCAACGTGTCGACCACGGCCTAGACTCTCGACTGCTGTCCGGCTACCGCACCGCTCTACTGACAACGACCCGGCTATGCCCAACGGACTACCGGCCTCTCCCAGACACTCACAATAAAGATTCCTCTTCATAATGAATCTCGCCATTCATTTATTTTCGCTTGTTCCTAAACCGACACTGATATAAACCATCACCTTGATTACTAGATATACACTGGGATTATAAATGCAAAAGCAATTCTGCCTTCCTGATAGTTACGTTTTTACGACTAAACGGCTAATTCATCTGAGAATGAAATGCTATGTATCATTAGGAAGAACACAGGATAATTTTTCTTAATATATAACATATTTTGTCATGAAAATTTGAAAACTAAACGAACACTACAGACAGACGGATAGCGTGTGTGAGACTCTGTAACGATTTATCGTTCGCACATGTTTTTTTTCTTTCGCAATCATTTTGTGTATGGTGTGTTTATAAAATTCATGTATATGTAGCTAGCTCACACCGAGTTAGAAGGGCAAATTTGCCCTTCTGCGTAACATTCGAGAGGACGTGGGTCAAATCCCGTCCGGCCATCCTGACTGGGCTTTTCTGCAGTTTTCCTCAGTTACTCAAGGCGAATGCTGGGAAAGTTCCCTACAAGGCCACGGCCGACTTCCATACCCTTGCCCGCCACTTTAGGTTAGTCGGCTGAAAAGGTTCCTCGAGACCCTCCAGCAGCCCGCCTCCCAAGCTATACCTGTGAGGCTATATTTCTTAGCAAAGGAAAGCCAAACCAAAAATATTGTGTGTAAAACGGTATTGCCATAAGATGTCCGCAGAAATTGACATAATTTTTAACCACAAATAAAAATCTGCCGCAGAAATCTCAAAAAATTGACGCTATAGATTTTTTTAAAAAAATGTTGCAAATTCGTTCTCTTCATGAGACAGGTTCAGTGGTAGAATGATATGGTGATGGATTCCCCGTCATATTATCCTGACTCTTTGCTTTTTTGGTTACCTTCCACGTAACTTAAAACATTATATATTCTAGTAATGAAATATCTAGACTACACGTACGAAGTCGCGGGTAACAGCTAGTTCTAAATGTAGGGCCTTTATCACTACTACTGTCAGTATACTGGATTTATTTTGTGACGATAAGATTCAGAATCACATTTAATTATGTATTTGTTGAAAACACGTCGACGATAGTGCCTAGTTCAAATCAGTTGTGTCAAATCACTTGCTGAAATTGAAAACTACCTGTTTGAGTAGTTGCATCACGCCACATTCACTGTGAGAAAGAAGTGAAGCATACTACACAGTTAGTCAATAGTATTAGAACTGATTTTCAGTAAACTGTGAGTTTGGCCGTCAGCGCGATCGGATGAGGAGAACTCATCACTCCTCTAACAATTTAAGATTGTTTGAGCCCGTTCTTCCACTACGAACGTTGTCCAGTTGATCATGAGTGATCCGGTAGGCTGTCTTGGAAATATTCGTGCAGGGTGTCAGGGTACCACTAACGATTTTGGTCTAGTAACCAAGGGTTCAAACACCTCTCAGTCAGTCACACCTCACACTTTTACTACATTGGTACGCTCAAAGGCAAATACTTACACTATATAGCTACAGGCGTTGTACTGGCATATTGTTAACCTGTTTGGTGATAGACACTGCAAAAGCCTGGCGCTGTTAGATCGGGGTAACCGCTTCGAACCTCAGCGGTGAAATCGATTCGCCATTCGCTGCTTGACCAGCAGGGTATGACTGCTGCTGGTGCACATTCTACAATCACCAAACTGTGTCACCAGAAGTCTCTGCTAAATTCCAAACCTACGCACAGTGTGAATCAAGAGAGAGTACGTGACACTGTTGATGATTCGTCATTCAAATGGGAACATTATATTTGTTAGTCATATCCGTCTGATTTGGAATTGAATAGAATGTTACCACTTTTCGCCCTCGTTTTTCTTGCAGCCTCATGTAGAATAAAATCAAAGCTGCACATGAAATACAAATTAGCAGTATACAAATATAATTAGATATACCGGAATGTGGGAACTGTCCACAGTTAACTATGAACTTGTTGTAGTCAGGGGCGTAGCTATTGGAGGACTAGGCCAGAGGTCCCCTAAGTGGTCGATATCGACCCCTTGGGGTCGACAGCAATTTTCCAGGGGTCGATAAGTACACGGGGTTCGATTAATATTAAAGAGAATCAATTAAACTGTCTAGGGAAAAACAGGAATATTCCTGTAAAAATCAGGTCCTCTCAATTCCCGTCTGTTTGCGAAGTTATGTGAGGTAAGTGATGAAACTTTCAACCAATTACATTTGCACACTAAGGTAAGGTGGTTGTCGAGAGGTTTGCAGACGCTAGTCTGAAGAGTTTCTTAGGAAGATGGATCCATCGCTATATGACAGTGCAAGAACCATCTTTTCTATTTGGCAGACCTATATTCTAAATTTATTCCATCTATCCATAATTTTCTTATTATTTTTTGAGATTACAATAACAATGGAAAGTATCTCCTTTTCCTGTTAATGTTATTGGCTGGATTTTCTAACATATGGAAACTGTAAATTTGTTGTGCAGGTCTCCTTATTGCTTTGTATTACAAATGTCAAAAATAATTTAATGTTTTTATTAAATACTTAATCTGGGGGTCGACATGGAGTTTAATATACTATGATGGGGTCGACGGGATAAAAAGTTTGGGAACCCCTGGACTAGGCGGTGCCGTGCACCGGGGTCCCCAAGCTCAGGGAGCCCCTCAAGCGCAGCTTAGGGGGCCCACAGTCAGAGCTCAGGGGAGCCCCCTATAGCTCAGGGAGCCCTTGCCAGCAAACCTCACAAGACTTGGTAGAGCTAAAAAGAAAAAAAGTCGCCAATCTGACCTGATGGCCCAAAATATTTTTTTTTTTTCACGGGGGCCCTTGTTAATTTAGCTACGCCACTGGTTGGAGTGAGACTCTCACGAGGTGTCTCGAACTTGTATTAGAGGAGAATATCATCTCATCGTCAATTACAAACAACAAGAAATGGTGCCACAGGTAACAAACATGTTCTTCCGACGTTTTCTAATGTGATATTTATTTTCTCATGCCTGCGTTGTTGGTGATGCCTCGCCGAAATTTCGCCAGGAATGAAGTTACAGTAGGTAGAAGATACGGCGCACACAACGAAAATTGTTCTTATCTTTAAAACGTTTTTGAAGTATACATTAATCCGAATAATGGTTTTTACTGGTGAATGGAGTGGTTATGTTCTTTTTAATGTGTTTCAGAAATTTCCTACGTAATGAGTTTAGGTCGTTGACGAACAAAGGAATTAGATCTAAGAAAGAACAATGTTCCTGCGGACAGACAAAGCACTTTTTAGACAATAGGTTAAGTATATTAAAATTTAGTTTCTGAAGTTTTGATAACATAGAAAGAAAAATGGATGCAGAAACGTATGAAGATAGAATACTCCGCTTTTGCGAATTAGTAATGGAATCGATGGCATGTACCGTTATCATTCCAGTCTTTTTTTTCAGCTTCAATAATATATGTTAAGAAACATAAAACTGGCCTTAAACTTCTAGAAGACAGAGGTAGGAATTTTTCTCGCTTCTCCTTAGCCCCAACTTTAGCATCGTAGTAGGGTGTTTATTAACTCAGATGGTAGATTCCATTTCTCGTTCAAATTTTTTTATAAAAATTGACTCATTTAGATTTCATCCTAAGTAACAGATTTAGACGGTTACACTGTAGTGCCAAACAGGCAAAATATGCTTATACTCTTGACGACTAAACACAGTACAATGTTAAGGCAAACTGAAAGGAGTTTAAAGTGACATACTTCGCAAGGCGTAAATATATTTGAAGTGTTCACAGGAAGCCATCATAGTTAAGTATGAAATTATCCGAAAATTAATTGAGAATTCAGTTGAAAATAAAGAGTTAATAAGGTCTCTTAACACTAATTTATTAATATTCTATCTGTTGCACTATGAATTATTTTGTAAAAGGATAGTTACCGGTTGTTCATTACAGAGCAACACGCATGTGTTTCCTACAGACCGATGATCGCATGAGTTAATCCTTGGATACATTGATTGGATGCGTTGATAGCAGCTGCATTGATCAAGCAGCAGCCAGAACCTTTCGTTGCAGGGGCATAGGGATGCGGGGAGCCTTCTCGCCTAAGGCAGGCAGCTAATTAACAAGCAGTTCGGCCCATTGATTGCTACACCCTCGCACTCTCATTCTAGTTTACATCAGCATGTCAAATCTCAGTCGGCATTTGAGACAGAACGTCTGAAAATTGCTGGCGTGTCTCACTCAAAAGCAGCATCAGATGACATCGGCTTGAAGTCCGTGCCAGTAATTCTCAACTTGAGATCATCAGAAGAACTGATACTCTTGACATTAACCAAAGAACTGATATCCTTGAAATCCAAGGTACAAGTACTAAACTTGGGATGTACTGCACCAGTTTTGTGACAAGAAAAACTAGTTGTTCCCTACCAACAGACTTTTTATTTTATCAAAAAACTCGCTTCTTATCGGCGGTGTTAGTAATGACTATTCTTGATAGGACTTACCTGATCATCACAGAATCTCCATGAATTACCACTTGCTGAGTGAATTTTGCCTTGCTGCGTGAACTTGTAATCGCGAAAACATGCTATTTCTAACGCCTAGTTGGCGCTCCCGAGCACTGTCGACATCCAGTTGGAATCAGCGGTTCCCTCGATAGAGATAACAGGCGTATCACCCTTAAGCCGACCCGTCATGTCTTCGACCAGCCTATCGACAGCACACTTCACGCAAATTATTATACAGAACTGGTAAATCCTCCCACGCATTATTGTTTCGTTAGTTATTAAATTTATATTCAATGCATTGAAGCATTACAAAATGAGTTATTATTCAAGGGTGAGGCTCTTCCATTTCGGTAGGGCTGAACACAGTGATTTTAATCGCCTTTGTGGTCGTGGTGGCCACTGCCCTGTGTCAGTAAACCATTTTGATTTCGGTTTTCCTTGGTTTTTCGAAATCATCTCAGACGAATGCTGGGAAGTTTCCTACAAAAGGTCATGACCTAATTCCTTCCTATTACTTATCCCAATCCCCTTCTTTTAGGGTGGGGAGGCACTTTGATGCCTATAGCACCCAGTGATGCCATTGCCGTGGGCTTGACCGGGGCGTCACAAACCTCCACTTTTTTAAAGGCATTATAAATTGCGGATTTAAATTGTGTGATCCTGATATTATGATTTCCATTAGAAGGGGTCTACTTCTAGCTAACAAAATAATAGAAACATTTTATTTGGTCTTACGTCAATGTATCCGAATGTATTCACCGTTTCAATCTGCTTCTAAGAACAGAGTATTATTGGAATGTGTTCTTTTTTAAAGTGATTTCAATTACTTGTGACCTTTAAAATTCATCGTTCTCTAATTCCAAAAACGAACGATTTAAATGAGAGCGTTAAGAGGGGATTTTATCAGATATATCCGGCGCGTGTTACCAACCAATCAACAGTTGGGAAGCATTCTTGCCTAGGGTTAGGTGGTAAACATTTTTTTTTTAAGCCAACGTAATTCGAAAGGGCAGTTTCTAACAACTACTTATAAACGTATTTTTCTTTTACAGTGATCAACTTAGGCATTAAAACTGCGACATAATTTTTTGTCACACAGAAAACCATTTTACGGTTTCTACCCAAAAGAAAACAAAGCCCACTTGTAGTCACTCCATTGTCTGTCACAGGCCTCTTGTTCGTAACAAAGTAAGATCAAATTTGCACGTATTATGTGTTTAGTTGATCCAAAATTGATTATAGTATTTAAAATTTTGTGAATTTTATATTTTTGGAGGGTTTCATAGAAGCAAAGTAGGCGCAAAATTTTTCTTCTACTACAGCGTTGGGGCATAAACGTTTAGACCATTTTCGTTACGATGTCTCTCTCTCTCTATCTATCTATCTATATATATATATAAAACGCTGTTATTAAGCAGCTTGAAATTAGTGTCCAACATTGACTATATCGTGTATTTAAACGAACTTTCTTAGTTACAAGTAAAACAATTAGAACTTCTTATTTTATATATTATTTTCAACTTGTTGACAGTGTTGAGCGGTCTTGTGGCTCAGTGACTAAGGTGTTTGAATGGGGAGATCAAAAAGTCCATGGTTCGAATCCCTGTCTCTGCGGGGATTTTAAAAGTCCTTTAACCCTACCTTCAGGCCAGAACGCTTTCATGTTTCAGATTCTACATTAAACTGTAGGTCCCCTGTACCCGGTAGGATTGCCGGGTTAGGCTAAGGCGGCTATGACAGGCGTGGAATGCGCAGTCATTAGAAACCCTCTCACCAGGTCATTAGGACCACACGGAATTATTATTATTGAAATCTACCTGTAACAAATTTCATTTGAACTGATCCATAGTAATAGCAGTGCTTGCGGGAACGTGGTGTGGCACTGAGAAGCCATGGTAAGCGAAGTCCGCTATCTAACTTGCATATGCGTCAGGTACTGATTTTTGTGCCAAACTACCGTGTCACCTACCACATGAAAGACATGCATTTAGGAGACTGCAGAGCGGAATCCTTAGTACGCAAGCTATCTATGTATAAAATATTTAATTTACTGAGGAACATGGAACCTATTTAAATAGCATGATGATTGTTTTCTTACTAATATGGTGACTTAAGTAAAAATTAATTACCAATATGCTTAAAAATAATGAAATGATCTTTAAATCCTTATTAGGTAATATTATTCTACTGCAAGGCATAGGCTTATCTTACTTTTATTTCTCCTTAGCTCAAAAGTATGAGCGTCTCAATTAACTGACGATATCTTAACTCGGATAACATTATTTTCGCTTGAACAAATGGTTCGGCTCAAGAATTTGGGTCTTTATCTTTGCACACGAAGACCATAACGCCTTTTTAGTGAGATAACTGAATAAACGCTACGTAAGTTCCCCTTTTATATTTATCTCGTGGCTTTAATTTTATCGCGCTCCTTTTTTTTTATCTCGCGACACACTCCCACATTTTGATTTTCTCATTAACGCTCCGCTGATATTAAACGGGGTGGCCCCATTGTCCTGGAGGCAATTAATTACGCACATAATATTCCGGCTGGCAATTTATGAGGTCGCAGCTCTTCATTTTTATGGAGTGTCTTCGGCTCACGGCGGAACAATATGGCCGTCGTGCGAGCTCGCGCGAATTACCGCCCCTCGCTCGAAATAGCTCGAGATACCGCTCGCTATTTATGCCTCATTATCAGCGTTCCGGACACTCCCACGGCCGTTTATTTAAAATATAAACGACGTTCAGGAGAGCTCCCACAAGACACGTGATATGCCCTGCTGTCCGTTTTAAGAATTACTGATAAGTTACTCATATTTCACTGGCTTTTGTGATCACCGTTGTTATTCAAACATATGTCTGGTGTCCGTGTGGGTCAGAAATACTGTTCGAAAGAGTCTCGGTATCAAAGCTGTCGCTTCGAGTAACTTTTGTACTATAGTTTTTACGTTTTGCTTTTACAACTTATCGAAACAATTTCATAATATAATTTACCTTAAAGATCATGGAAGTAAATTGATCAAATTAATGGGCTTGATATTTGACACCAAGAAAAAGCTGAAGTATAAAAGTTTTGGCTTTATAGTAGGCCACACTTCCTCTAAATTCGTGGTATGGAAATCAGTTTGTAATTTTGCTTCAGTTGTCAGTTATTCCGGTATACATTATAAATTCTGTGAGATAACTTTGTTCAAAAAGCACCTCATCTTTGGTCACATGAGATACAGCTAATCACCTGTAGATGTGTAAACATAATCGCTTTCAAAGAATCACACGTTTCAACGTTTACAGAAATACTTCAGGAACGCCTCTTTGTGAATAGGTTACAATTTGATTGTTCCATTCCACTGTGACGCAAGTAGGGTTTCTTTCAGCGGTTGTGTCAGGTTAAGGAATAAACGGCGATCACAGGGTTCTAAGCCAGACGAAATGATGGGACTCTCTGCTCAGCTGAATCTGAAGTTTGTATCTAGTTTTTCCTGGAAACGGGAAAAATTCATGGATGCACGATGAAATCACACGGACCTCCCCACTTACGACTTTTCCAAAGTCTCTCTGCTTTCGTGCTGAAAATTTTAGTTAAAAAAAAATTACTCCGCAAGGTAGAATATATTGAAATATTGGATGTTAAACAGAGCAATGGAGGGAAACTTTTAAAGAAGAAGAAAACAAACAACTAAGCCAGACTTTGGAGATACTTTGGAAAAAAGTGGGGGAGGTTCGTGTGAACTCATCATGCACACGTGAATTTTTCTCTTTCCCAGAAAATACTAGATACAGACTTCAGATTTAAGTAAGCAGAGGGTCCCACCATTTCGTCTGGCTTGAAATCTCACGCTTACGTAACATTAAGAAAAAAACAAAGCGAAAAAATTTTTTTTTAAATATCAGAGAAATAATAAAGATTGAAATATTAACCCTATACTGTGGAAAAACACGCTAAGGCCTCACGACACTGGATAAGGAAGGTACTGTGCAACGGGACCAGGTTTGAGTCCAGGCCCCTGTGTATCAGCCGTCCTAATTACGGCTTTTAGGAGGTTTTCCGCAACCATCGAGGCTGTTTAAGATCCCCAATTTCCACCTCATACACTTCACAGACAAAAATACACTTATCATGCAGAACACAATTACACGCAGTTCAGACAGATGACAACAAAAACATCCCGCCAATAGGTAAATGCTCCGAATCTCAGAAATTCCGTTCTAAATACGGGTAAGGTAAACGCCCACCCCTCATTATTTACAGTGGCCACCTGTGCGAACAGGCGGCCGGTGTTTGCTAGATCCTATGTCGCCTTTTAGACGGGAAAAAGGAAATTATATCAACTATAATTAAACTTGTGCATATAAATGTAAACACAAAATACATTTAAATGATACATGCAAACTTCTGAATAGCAAACGTTAGTTAGAATGTTAGACAAACTGACGTTACCAAAAATTAACCAAGTCGATTGGCTAAATAATAAACAGATCAAAGAGTGTACTGAAAATCAGTCGTGCGTTGGAGAAAAATGCTGAGAGACATACAAACTTTTCATCGCATAAATGGCTGTTAACGACTATTATCTCTGACTTTATGAGCCGTAAATTTGCGGCCATTATTAAATCAGGAAGCACAAACATTACTACTAGTTTACTATGTCATAGTTTTACGTTTTTGGTAATGAACGAAGAAAAATGTTATGCACTGAAATTCTGATTGTTTTTCATGACGATTTTTTTATCGCGGTCGGCGATTCACACCGACAGTATTATTTTCAGAACCGTGTTTGATCAGTAATATTATGCAATCAAGGCCATAAATAAGCAGTAACTCCACGTGGGAGCGTTATTAATTTACATGACCGCCGGTAGCACATCGTAACAATAAACTTGTAGTAGCCATTAGGGTTGCGTGCTGCGTGTGCGTTACAGGGTTCCCAACAACTGAGTCGAGCTGCCTCAAGGCTCTATACAAGATCCATCGTTATGATCCAGAATTTGGGCTGTATGTTTTCCGGAAAAATTATGCTGAAGTGCTGTCTGCGTCTTATTTTATGTGGTTCTCTTCAATGCTTTACTTTTGCCTTATTGATAGCTAAGAATTTGAAAGTATGGACCATCATCAGTTCCATTACCATGTTCATTTAAATAAATTTAACACAGATATATTTACTCCTATACTATAATTAATTATTCAGTAAGCTTCAGTTTAGCTACACATCACGTTGGAAGCAAAGAATAAAAAATAAATTCCCCAGGAATCATGTGTCGTGGGCAGGATACAAACTAAAGCGTTATTATAAATTTAGAATGTGGAACAGTTAAAAATTGTGATCCTAAGAGAATAATTCATTGGGCTCTCCTGTTTCCAACATATGTTCGTGATCTTCCAATCATGTTAGTGGTAGGGACAATAGTGACCTTTGCATGAGAAACCGGGAGATTTTTGAAAGAACAATCAGTAAAAAATTCTGAACGAATTAATTAATTGAAATGTGGTGCTGTAAAAGGATGTAAAAAATTAAGTGGCAGGTAAAGTACAATATAAACTATCTTGGAAATTAATGGAGAGGAAAGCAGTATCACGGGAGTTCGAGATAGGATGGTGGGTCACATATTAAGACATGAGGGATTTTTAATTAGTTTTCGTAATGAAACAGTCGAAGGAACGAACTGCAGAGAAAGAAAAAGAGTAGAATATATCAAGCAGATAATTGTAATTGAAATGTAGAAGAGGCTACCTTGAAGTAGGAAAAGATTGAGGATTGCTTCAAAACAGTCGAGGGATTGATGTCAGAAAAAGAAAGTTTGAAAGTTATACAACTTTTTTCTGAATTTGTTTATCGTAGTCATGGTTAGTACATTTAATGTTACAATTCACGTTGCTTCCAGATAACCATAGAGAGATATAAACGGAAACAATTACTGAGTGAATAATTGAAGATACTAACAGGTGCTAATGAAAGCATTGTTTTGATGGAGGCATTTTTTTATATGGAGAAAATAAGAAGTCGGGATATTTATCACAGAATTTAACATTTCTTTTCGGATTTCAAGGAATTATTTATAGCTGACTTTTCCAGATATAGTTCTTACTAATCGATGGAATTACGCAGAAAATAATCTACATTTCAGATAAATCTAGAGGAAGCAAAGAAAAATCACCAATTTACTATTTCTGTGAAAGCTTCCAACATTGTTCTTCATCTTCACTACCTGTTCCCAACATTAGGTGTCGGCTGTGTTCGGTCAGTTTTACTGATCATTGGCATGGTCAAATTTGGAGCTTGTGGCCTTGCTGACGACAAGCAATTTATATCTACCGCCCGTTCGTACTACGTACTAATTCAGTAATTGAAGTGTTGCCATCTCTCTGCGAAAAATGTGTAATTATGCCCTGTGAATGATAACCACTTCTTTTTTTTGGTGAAATGTGTAGTTTATGAGACGAAGATTGGGGATAGCTCCGGCATTGGTTGAGAACCGCCTAAAAACCCAACAGCCAGGCTGCCACTAGGGGTGAGGGTGGGTGGCTGGGATCGCGCCCGGTCGCGTTGTACCTACCATCTTTCTCTGAGACACAAGATTCCAACACTATCGCCAATAATTTTTAAAAACCATAGGTGGAATCCCATACTAATGAATGACCATTCGTGTTGAAAAGACCGAAGAAAAAAATTAGCCGCAGGATCTAGTACGAAAGAGGAAACAATTCGAGAAACAATAAGCTCTTAATGAAATAGGCAAGAGCATGATAAAGTTTTTGGAACATTGTAAAAGGAAAAATAGTGGAAGACCATTCTGCATCTTATAAATGCGCATTAGATTACACTTTCTGAATATAGTTTATAAATTGAATAACTTCTCTAGTCTATGATTGTCGTATTGAATTATTTGATCTTCCAATACGGTTAGTGGATACTGTTAAGGAAAGCGAACCAGGGTAATGCGTTCTGATTATCGAGTATCACCTGACTCCCTGCTAGCCTATAAGCCGCTGGTCAACTGAACCCACCCCCGTTAACCAACAGGTGGCGTGACTTGATGCGATTAAGTGTAATCTGTTGACACGTCGTAATGTACCTGCGCATACCGCACCTGACAACCTGTCCTGCGTCGCTCACCAGCTGCCACTCTATTACCACCGACAGCCAGGGATATGCTATACGCAGGAAATTGATTCGCCGTTCTCAGTTCTAGACAACAATATTGTGAAGTTTTGCAAGCAAAACTCTGTAACTAAAATCATTGTAGTAGGCCGACTGTTGGAGAAAGGTCGTATCAGTTAAAGCAAAATATCTTTTATTGTGTAAATGCTTAGGCACAGTCGATAAGTTTATAAATGAAAGTAACTAAATCACTTCTGCATACATTTTGTAAATATCTTTTTAGTTACACAGAGGAATATTCCACAGAGACTAAACATTGTATGAATCAGTACAACAAAATCGATAATTTTAGTTTACCCATGTAAGAAGATCGAAGAACAGTACTGATGGCAGTATAGCATAAGAACGAAGACATTCCCGGCCTATAATTGTAATGAAGTCTTCACGGGTGTACCATCAGATTGTTTCTTAGAAACACGATATTTCGTTGAAATATTGTGTTTTCAAAACACAATCCTCCCTACACCCGTCAAGACTTCATAACAACAATATAACAGTTTGACATTGTTAAATATGGCCCTGAAATTCAAGAAAAAAAATCGTGGTTAATTGACTCTCATGACTGATAGATAGCATCTTTTTATTTCAGTGACACTAAACAACAGAAAGGAACATGGCAACATGATATACTGAGAAAGATGCTGACACCCGTAGACGAGACGGTAATAGAACAATTACTACTTACTCATTATAAATATTATACCGTTTACGTGGTGTATATAAAGAACAGATAGCCATAAAAAATTTTCTCTACATTAGAGTAAATTTATCAGGAAATAACGGGATCGTTAAAACGGCTACCCTCGCCTCCAATGACCTCGACGTCACAAGTTAAAAAAAAAAAAAAAACGGCTACGATCGATCCCGGACATCCGTAATTGTTCGTGGATTTTTAAAACGGCCAGCGGGCTTGTTGTAAGAAGTCACTGTTTTATAACGCTTTGTTGACACGTATGAAATAATAATTTTTGTTTTTGAGATACGCATTTCACTCAGCAATATTTACGGTGAGTAAAACAGACATAAAACAGACTATAACTGTCATCCTTGAATATTTCGGCGTCATTCAAGACCTACATATAGAGTCTTTTCTCTCTTCTCCTTATTTTTTTTTAAAAAAATCTCCGATATATCAGACCGCAATATATCGAGATGAAAGCTCTCACATATCTCTTTCGCCTCATAAAAATGCACATTGTGATCGAAATGGTTTCCCGATGTTCACAGGGCAGCGTGATATTGACACTGTTGCTAAGTCCGGCATCTCATTGTGATGTTAGAACTGATGAGCAAAACCTGTTTCATTAATAACTTCCATTACTTCGTATTACGCAAAATATTAGACAGAAATATAATTCTCATTTCATTTGGAATCATTTATGTTTTCGGTCAGTTACGCGATGAATTTTGGATACTGTACATCACATATTGAGCAAAAGATTATTTCACAAGAATTAACGATACATAATCAGATAGTATTGGTTCTTAGTTAGAAACAGTCGCTTGCTGTCTTAAGATTGAGAGGTGCTTTATTCAAATCACCGTCTACAGACACCATTGTCTTGATAAAGTTTTGGCTACATATAACATGGAAATGTGTTTATAATGTATAGTTATTGGATTTTTGTTTCATAAATTTCGGCTTTTTTGTTTCATGAGCAACAGATCTTCTTAATTTGTGTGATAAATGAATCGGAATTCTGTTACTGAAACTTTTGACACACTTTTTATTTTTACTTTGCACATTTCTTGAACAAAAAGAAACTTGTCATAATCGGAACACAAACCAGTATATAGTAAACAAGTGGCTTTTCTGCTTAAAACAGGGGTAAAAGAGTCGCTGCAGATATATTGACCGAGAGACCCTGAAAGGTAGCGTGGCCGTCTAAGCAACGGAGATTTAATTTGCCACGTAATTCACCTCTATCGTGACAACCCTAAGGTAACCCGATAATCTTACTGAGTTAAAAGGCTACAGTCTTCATATGAGCAAAGCAAAGCTTGGGCAAAGGTCAAGTCCTAACAAAGGAGTAATAAAGATTCATCTCAGACATGGATTTAAACCGAGAACCTCTTAATACCCAGTCGGCGGCTTGACCAACTGCACCAGCACCGCTGCAGTGTGCGTTGTATACGAAAAAACACTACAGTGCAATTGCGATAATTGTCGTATTGTTACATGCGACAATCATTCTCAACCTTTTCGCGGAGCGCAATGAGCAAAGAGGAAATAACGATACACGACGCGTGTGACATTTTTCATGTCTTCATTATGCTGAGTTACGTACGGTATTTGTAGAATACGGGATGCGAATAACCAACGAACGGCACTAGTTTGTTTCCTACAACTGCGTTCATCCTGCAGATGATTTCTTTTCTTCCAAGTGGAATTGTCGTAAGTGCGTACAATGCTCCATGGGTTTCTGCAGATAAGGTTACAGTAAATCACTTCCGCTATACCGCCTTCCTTAACAACGTAGTATGTATACCTATACCAGTGCCGAGAAGTCCCTAGGAAATTACGCTAATTGCTACATAACTTTCTAGTCAGCAGTAATATTATGCGTCCAGGTATTCCTGTGGCGCTATAAACATAAGTTCATGTTATTTAATACATTTAGTGACCTGATGTTTCAGTTCTGAAAGATAAGCCATGTGTGAATATACTGTAAATACAGATGGCAATTAATCATTGGCTATAATGTCGAAAACTGTTCTAAGATCAACAACAGAAATGTTATTTAAGATGCCCGACCAAAACGTGAAACATTATAATCTACTTATGATGTCTTTTCGGAAAATTCGTGAACATTTAAATTATTCAGTAATTCTTTTTCACGATTTCTACATGCATCAATGCTTCCCGTAAGTAGTTGATTTATAAGCATGCAAACTGTTTCGGACTTCCAGCCGGTTCATAAAGTTACATGAGCGGTAACGCTCTATCTATTCTCGAATTGGGTAGGACCTGGGTTCGAACCCCTGTCTAGCCATCCAGATTTGGATTTCCCATGGTTTCCCTGAATCTCTCCAGACGAATGCCGGGATGGTTCCTTTAAAAGGCCACGGTCAAATTCCTTCCAGTTCCTTGCCCCCAGTGTTTTCCCACCTCCAATGACCTCGACGTCGACGAGGCGTAAAGCCATAATCCAGCCAGCTCAAAAAGTTACACTCTCCATTCTCACACTGTCCAAAATCGCCTCATTCGGGCCTAGTCTTCACTGCCATGAACGGAGAAGGACGAGATTAGAGCGGAGGTTCCATTTCCGCAATGCTTTCCACTACGCTCTTAATTATTTAAGTTAAACAACTATAACGTCCAAATCTGACGATCTTAAATTAAGAATTTACGACTGCTGTTTAATAATTACTAATGGTGTTTTTGTGTGAGTACCGAACATTACCATTACTGGTATCGCTGCTATTGGCTGGAGAACGATATCACGGCCGACCTTCCCTCGCAAATTAACAGCGCCCACATATATTAGAAATACGGGATTATATCAACAATTTAATACCTAAGTAGCAGCTATGAAATTAACTGCCACAATACATTCATTAAAATGGCTTTTCTTTGTATTTCATTTATTAAAGAAATATGGGTAAACTTTGCGGCTGAAAAAACGTGTAACTACTTTTCAGTAACAAGTCGCGAATGAAAGCAACATAAAAAAACTAAAAAAAAAAAAAATTTATTGGTCTCTGCTATAACAACGTACAGGAAAGGTCGTTCCGGACTAGGCTAAATTTCAATTTAATTAAAACTTCCGCTAATGTTTCCGCTTTACCAAAGTTTATACATTACGGTTTGATTGTGTATTTCACTGACCACTTTCGTTATTGACCTTTGTTCTTGTTCACTGTGCGTGAGTTATTTGGTTATTTAAAGTGGACATCAGACTTCATAAATGTTATCTAAACGAGTGTTCATGCAATTCATTTCCTCGGAGTTGCTTAGTCATTTAATAATCTGTTCTCTGGTTGATACGGTCACGATAACCAAAGATTACATTATGAATATTCGCCCAGCGTCAATCAATATCAACGTGATGCTTTCGAAGCAATTGCGCACTCTCTTTAAACTAAATAAAAATTCTTAGAAATTTTCAGAATGAACCTTTAGGATCAAATACAAGTCGAGTATGTATTTCAGCCAGCTCGAGTCAAGCGACTACGACCTATGAAACAATCATACGATAGTGCGATCGTCTCTGTCCGCTTTCAATACGTATATTAATAATTTAAGTTCTTAAAAAAATTTAAAATCCTGCACAGTGAATCCTTATGATGAAACACGGATCAATTCGTATTTGGCAAGATGAGTTCAACCGTCATAAAGTTTGACCTTAAAAACGGCAGCTAGAGGCGTGACCTTACGCAATAATCGGTCATGGGGTTACCTTAGTCACTTTATAAAGTTACATGTACTAGGCCAGGATAAGCTGATAACCGCTATTCATGTCGATCAAATCATCAGGGTAGTTTTTGTATAAAAAAGGCTTACAAACTCCAATTCCCATGGTCTAAAATCGAAACAAAAAGTCTGTCCTTATTAATGCCATATTTTGCTACCGTCGACTTACTTTACTCTCTTTGAGGCACATTTATAGCAGTTTTCTACTTATCTACATTTATGTATATATAATCTAAAAATCACACAATGGTGAGTGGCAGAGGGTGCTTTGCATCAAAACTAATCTCTATTCTCTGCATTCCAATCCTGAATGGCTGGTAAAAGAATTCATATAGGTGTAAGTATCAGTGTGGCACCTTAATTCTTTAATTTTATCACTCCTATCATTGCGACACATATAGGTTGGTGTACATCGCTCCCGCAAATGAAAGTGGGTGGACGCATGTTTACCAGAGAATCAAAGCCCAATCCACGAATCAACACTGTGAAGCTTTCGTAATGTCAGTGGCAAGCAGTCACGAATCCAGCGATTCTTCTCTAAGAAAAGCACCGTATCCACCGTTTTATGGCAGTAGGGCTGAAGATGAGGAAGAACGCAACTACTTTCGAAATGTCCCACAGTGAAATTTTTACATGACTGTAAATCCGAGAGCGTTTTATGCGACGCAGCAAAACCGTTTACTAGACACGATTTGTTTCTCCCTTCGTCAATGCGTATCCTTCTGTTTATGCCAGCGACTATTTTATAACCAACAGTGCTGACAACAGAGATTCTGGCTGCAAACGTTATTCCTGTTTCCCCTTCCCAAACTCATCCCAACATCTATATTCCAGTGACTTATTTTACCTCATGGCTATTTAATAAGATAATCGCCAAACTTATTTTATTCATCGTAGATAGTTGTAATGGGACAAGACATGTGGTATAATCATGATTTTTCTTCTAACACGCGACAAGCTTTTACTTGTCTGGAATGTTGGTATTCTTTTCAGTAAAACTTAGGGGGGAAAAAAAAACTCGAGTTATGAGTACTTGCCCAAAAACTCGGTACAGTAAGAGTAAGATTTCTCAGTCTCAGCACTTTGAGTGTGGCGGCTGCTGACTTTACGTCTTTCTCCACATAAAAAAGTTTGTAAAATTTAATGTTGCCGCTGCGTACCGGAAGACCTCAGAAAGTCACATGTGCACCTCCACACAATTGCTCCTCATTATAACGTCCTCCACTTCTACCAGAGTATACTAGGCACTCACTCCAATTTGATAGGAAGCACTTTGCTGGGTGCTTGTTTAGAGCGACTGGTCCTTGTCGTATTGCATACTTATCCTATGACTTTGAACCTGTTATCTTCAATAAATGTCAACCATCGCCAACTGAAAGTTAATCTTATTGCACAAAACCGATTCATGGTCAACTTCCCAAGCATCTGACAGACGTCACGTAATTTAGAAAACTATTTCTTCAGAGTATACTTCTCACGCTTGCCTAAGGTCAGGGCATCGTTTGAAGGCAAACCTACATTTACGACACTCCAACGGCACCCAAAATTAAAATCAATTCGTTAAGCTTGGTACGAATAAAAAAAAAAAGGTGCTAGCGTATGAACAGCGGTCCATGACCGCATTCCAGGAACGTTCTCTTTGTTGGAAGGAATGTTAAGTTCCGTATGGCGAGTTTAAAGTTATTTCAATCTACGCGGACAGACCAAAAACATGAAAAATTAATTCAGAAATCCTCCTGACGCCACCAACCAAGTTGTAACGGAATTATAGTTGAACTTAAAAGGACATTTCCTGCAAAAAATGTTGTTTATTTCTCCAGGTGACTCTCCAGTGTCATCCGCATAACATTTCCACTGGAAGTTTATGGAACATTTCTCACTTTGATGCAAGCAGTTCTCGGCTAAGACTTCTCGTATGGTCATCTACATCGCCATTTATCAACAGCACATCTGACGATAAGCATTCCACCACCAGCCGCGTTAGAGGAACTCCCTGGTAAAGCAACTTGCCCGTTGTCTGTTTGTCACTATTTTTTCAGTACACGTTAGAGAACCTTGTGCCATGGAATAAAGCAAATTCAATTTTTAGGACTTTATGAGATGTCGAAAATAGGGTCACTACCAGAAAAGGAAAATATTTGGCAATAACAGGATATAAATTGAGGAAGCAGCACTATACAATATCATACTCGATTTCAGAAAACAAAACAAAGCTGGCAAGGTTAGCTGTGCCCTTTTCTCAATGATGTCAGCTTCTAAGAAAGGTTAGTACTACCTCTGCTCCAAACACGTTTGAAGAACTTCCAGGCACTCATCTCGTTCATCTATCTTCTAATCGCTCGCTAGTGGAATGGTGTAGCATAAAAAATACCACCTTTGTCTGTAAAAAAGGAATAAGATATTTTTGAGCCAGCTGTTGGTACCTTGTGCGTTTCGTGTTGAAGTTAAATATTTGGTCAATCACATCTTGCTCGCTGCGACATGTTGGTTAGTCTCTAGGACTTTGAACGAGCACCTATTCTAGTGAACGACGTGATAATTCTGTGGCAAGATATCCGACTGTTATTTTGAGAGAAAAGTACGAGACATGTATTTATTCAATTGTAATTGTGAACTGTTAACGCTTAAATATTTGTAACTAATTGCAGAGTTTGGATGAATACTGATCAAATAATTGCCAAAGAAAAATTGGAACGTAGATTTCCGCTTAAACAGAACCAGGAAGCCTTATCACCGAAAATAAAATTTTAAAATAAAGAAAAAAGAAACGAAAATAACTATATGGTTAAGGATATGAGTGTGGGTAAGTTGATAAAAAGAATTTTTAACTGCATCAGTAGATTATAGACGACAACAAAATGGACTTAGGAGACAAGAAAAGATACGGAAAATTTGGGATCCATCCTGATGAGATAGAAAATAGAAGAGTATTTCTAACTAGTACTTATAAATTGTGGGGGAGAGGGGGGAGAGAGGTCAGAAACAACTTACAAACGCCTAGACCAACTGTATGAAGAAAGAAGGAGGAACTTCAGTGAAAAATGAAAAAAAAAATCGTAGAGGAGAAGAAAAGGCGAATCAGTAAACTTTTCCTGTGGTTCAAAGTAGGCCAAAATCGAAAGAACAAGGAGATGTGAATGCGTTTTATTTTGTATTGTTCGAACCCGTCCTGCTGGGGAAGATACTTGGGCTACTCTTATAGACTCTAGATAGCCTACGCGCGGATGTTGCTCATTCCGTGTAACGAGCGGAATATACGAGACTCTGCTCTTAACATTTTGGTTCTCGCCATTTTGTAACATGCTGTTGAATGTCGGCTGAGCAACCCTTTGTGCTTCGCGATATAGTGTAAACCTTGACAACAGGCGCAGCGCTCAACAATTCCATAAAATCCGTCCTTTGTCAAGTTTGCTGTTGACTCTGGCTGCCAGACGCACTGTTTTCCGTTTGTTCCGGCCCGAGCCGGAGCGGCGCGACGTTTGCTCGGGGCGCGTGATGAAACGGGGCCTCGCGAGCGCAGCGCAGCGGCGGGTTTATGAATGAGATAATGGAGGCCGTAAAGGACGCCTTGGGGGCTGACGAGATAAGCCGCGCGGCCCGCCCGTTCCCTGTACGCCGTATAAGCCCCTCTCCCCTTCCGGGCCCGTATTTACGCCACGCCTGCTATCGTCAATTCCGACGGCGCTCGCATGACGAACGACGCCACCAAGCCGGGACGTGATGTCTTGAGTTACGACTGGCGTAGCTACTTGCTTCATTTCCGGCCGAGGGCCCACTTCTTGGGTCGGACCACCACTATACGTTTGCTGTGTGAAATGTGTGCGAGCTGTGAGGTATGTGCTACTGCGGGCAGAGCCGCTGAGAGATGAGAGCGCTGTGGCCTGGTATCCACACAACTCCACTTGTCACTGCGGGCACTGCCCATCTGTTTCCTGCCGCATCTTCTACCATTCTCGTATCTCTCAACATCCTACAAACATTTCTCGATGGGACTTTTATCGCTAAGTTCATTACATTTATTTTGCTTTGGTAGACCCCGGAAGCTTATGGAATAGCCTACTAGCTTTGTATTGCAGGGGTCACCGGTTCGAGTCCGGTCTCGGGCATGTGTGGTTTTAACTAACTGGCGTGTTTGTCTTGTATCGTCCATACCACGCTGAGTCTAGTATACATTGAGTGCACCGGTAAACAGTTGCGAATTACATAATAACATAGTGATAGTTGTGTGGTCTTGAAGGCAAATGGTGTAAAAAAAAATGACATGATGCCTTATCTGAGTTTATAATTGATTTGACCGAATATTCTCTCAACGATAAATCGTTAAATTTCACCGAATTTCTGATTTGAGTTTACTGAGTGACATTTCAGATACTCATTTATATTCATGGGACACAGCACAACCACTATCTTACTGATATATGAACATTTTGTCATATTTCTTACTTTGGGAACGAAAACCCATCCACAGCTTGGTGGGTAATTTTCTCTGCATTGTTTTAGAAGGTTTACTTTCTTAGTTGATAGTAACAGGAGGTCTTTTTTAATTTTAGAAATAATCTAGTTATCCTACTTCAGTAATATTAATTAAATTACTTAACTGGTTCTAGTTCGCCCCGATGGCTCAGCTAGCTGCGGCATCGTGCTGGTGTCCCGCGCTGTCACGGGGCTAGCTGGATCGAGTCGTGATGGTAAAAGAATATTTCATCGTTCGGACTTGACCGGCAGGGTAAGAGGGGTGGAGGTGCATATTTCCCAATCACCAGATTGTACGCCAGAGTCCTCGGATGGATCCCAAACCTGCGCACAATACGTGTGGAAGGAGGGCATACGGCACAGCTGATGATGATTCGTACCTAGGATAGGCACGTTGATGCCGGTGTCTTTCGGAAAAATAGGTCTGAATGGGCTGGCACCGGGTTTTACCCTCTCCCTTCTTCAGCTTTTATTTCATACAACACAAACAACAATCTATACTGAAATGTACAACTTGTACTCCACTTTTTTATGAATTAAATTACCTTTTAATTTAATTATTTTATTAACAAAAATATTATTATTGAATGAAAGTTCTGAGAAGGGGAATTGGGATGTTACTTTACATGTTGGAAACACCGTTTCACGTGCGTTTGACAATAACAAATTTACTTTTCAATTACAGTTAAACAATCAATTTGTAACACAATAGGTTCAATATCTATCAGTTCCCAGGGGTTTTGTTATATGTCCGTTCACTATGCTCAACGGGGCGATGAGAATCTCTTGGGCGACACTGGGTTTATCAGTACGACAACTCTTTACGGTGATTATCAACACCACTCTGCAGTTACCATTTTGCAGAAGGCGCCAAGTCTGCTTCCAGTAGTATTCCTAGGCGATGATCCATCTGCTGGCCGATGGCGACATATAACATAGAGCACCACTACAGACCGTGCTAACCTTAGTCGCCGCACATCATGTTCTGTCCGTCGGCTGGCGACGCACCCAACCACCCAGTTGGCAGTCTTCTGTCCTCTCCCCTCACCCTACCAGCTCCTGGCTACCTGCCTCAAGGTCGCATACCACAGCAGCGCTGTCGCCCTTTTGTTTGTACTGTACACCTGTGCGATCTAGGAGCCCAGCATATGGCAAATATTTTCATGTAGTGTAGCGATACACTACAATACTGAACGGACGCTCGATCACAGTTATCCTTACATTCAAACAGACACTGGGGTAGGAAATGGGCAGCGATCCCAGTTCATCTTATCAAGAAAGTTCCTACGGTAGCCGCCTAAGCCCGGAATAGCGTATGGCATCGGAAGGAGAATAAATTTTTACAGTAGACTCCTAAAGTCTCACATGTTTAACATATAAGTTTTGATTTTCAATAGACAAAATAACAAGGGAAACGGTTAGAAGTGAACATGAGGTAGTGAATGAAAATTAGGATTTCGTATCTCGATTGAATACTGGAAGTTGAGAGTAATAAGCTCTGGCTGGTCAAATAGACCAAGCAGCATTGAAACCACTGCTTCCAGGGGCAAGAGTGGAATAAGTTCTCTTTACTTACCTCCGCGTAGGGCACTATCCTATAATACACGATTACGCTCTTCGCCGGGAGAACCCTTCGGAATGTGATGCCTTGGACTGTTCAGCACATTTTAACAGACTGTGTTTCCTTTTTCCTTTTAAAAGTCATATGTTAGCTTAACCAATGATCTGTAGCTTGTTTTAAAGACTCAAAGTGGCAACGTAGCAAATGTTTTCTGTGTCTTGGCAGGTCTGGTCCAAGAAATTTTGGATACATTGTCGTAGTTTTCATAATGGACGGGTGGCCTCTTTACTACAAGACACCCCAGTTTGATATGTCTTCATGTTTTAGTTTTAATCCTTGTTTCTTATGAATGTGTCTTGCATCTAGTTGACCTCTTTATGACCAGCCAGATTCTTTACTGATTAAATCGTGTATTACGTTTAGTATGACTGGTCTTTATACAGTCAGTCATATAGACAGGATATCTATTCCTGATTTTAGCTACTTTGGCAACTTAGATTTTTTTTTTTTCATGGATCTAATGGACAGCCTCAACAACCTATCAGATACATCTACATCTACATTCATACTCTGCAAATCACAAACATTGTGGGTGGCAGAGGGTGCTAAGCACCAATCCTAAACCCGCCCATTCCAATCCCGAATAGTGCGAGGAAAGAAGGAATACATATAAGTATCAGTACGGCATCTTATTTCTCTAATCTTATCTCTCCGGTCATTGTGACCTAAGTAGGTTGGCGGAAGAAGTATTTCATTGCACTCGAAATTTAAATTTTTTCGCATATTCTCCAATAAATTCGAACGCAAGCTACGTCGTCTGTCTTCCAAACTATCCCAGCCCAATCTATGTATCAATTCTGTGACGCTTTTATAAGGGCTGTAACAACAAGTCACGAATACACTTAGAAATATTGCGGATCAGGGCTGACTCAAGGTTTCTAATTGGAGAAACAAAAGGTTCGGGTGTGAAAGGAACTTCAATAGGAGAAACAATTAAAACTAATAATTCACAACACTAATTGTATTTATTGTCTCTAACTTGGCTTGTAATGATACCTCCAATTATAAGACTTGCAATACACTTCAATCAAGGAGTGCAGTACAAATGCGAGTAAAGATGGTACTCGATGCGAAGGGAAAGATTTGATTGCTGTTTGAAATGATCTGTTTACGTGAGCTGTTTGATGTGTTACTCCATTTCACTTATTCGGCAGTGTGCCAAGCGACGATCTGCACTATAAACCGTGGTACAACTTACTTTCCGAGAGAGATGAGCGAAATGAGCTGTCTGCATAAACAAGCTACCACTTCATCGTTCTGAAGGGGCGATTTCCACCAACCGTAAGACGGAACGCTGCATTCATTCTACCGAGAGTTGAGCAAATTCAGTTTTATTTGAGATGACAAATTTCGGCTACTTATTGGCTTATAATGCCCTCTAATTATCCACTTTAAGAGATGTTCAAGGATGATTGACTCAATATGCCAAACACAGTAAATAAATCAAAGAAAATATAGGGCGTTTGTGACACACATTCTTATCTCTGCGCTTTTGATGTCTTGTTGTTGTTGGGAGTTCTGTGTTGAGTTCAGGGACCTGGCTATAGAATAGCTGATTGGCCGTCTTTCAGTTCCCAATTCTGGTAAACTAAATTTGGAGCGGTTGCGCGGTTTTGTCCCATTAAGATATGATTTTTATTTTTTCCTCATTATGGCAACTAGGTACTACGTGAACACCAGCTGCCAGGCAGCTTAGCGTGAACCATGATAATCGGGAGGAGCCATCACTAGAACCAGACTAGTTAGTTCTGGGGCATTTAACCCTAGGGGGTCATCTTGCTCCAAAAGAGAACAGTAAATATTCTTTCTCTTTTTAAGCTATCTTACTGCTTCTCGGAAGAGAACAATTCGCTTAGTACTCTTAATTTCTCCTGGCTCTTGCCTACGACTGACTGACAGACGACTAGGCAAGGGAAACTCTCTGCGTGGCTTTCAATCAATCGTCGCAAATCGGGACAAGTGTGAATCAGAGCATCACTGTTACAACCCAAAATTATTCTGAAATTAATCTTAGTTAAAGAGAAGCAGAAAACACATTAGTGAACAATCTCAAATGGAAATATTAATGTTTAATATAGTTGCCAGCAATACTCGACAAACTGTTAAGGTTACAGCAACAGCGAATCATAACTTTTTAAATTTTTCGTAAACTGGAAGCTAGCAATAATCAACTCTATCAGCTACCGAATTTCTACAAAGGGCCCATTGACATTCACCGGCAATAGATTAAATTCTAGCACATGCCAAAATTAAATAAAAAAGACAATAACAGAAAAAAGTAAAACCCTTGCTCATTAATAACAATCCTTAAATAATTTTGTTTGTAGAATAAAACATATACATTATTGTTATAACTTCCTTTAACAACTATTATTATTATAAACGATCCATCATTTGTTTCCTCCTTCATTTAGTTCAACAACTTTTACAGTGCAGTCGTGATCAAATTGTGGTAAAGGGAAAGTCACCTAGGGAGCACACTTTCTTTCGTTCGTGAAAAGTCAAATGCCCTGTCGCTTTGAACATCTAAATACAAAGATATTTGGCTCTTGCAAACGGATGTTTGAGAGACTTTGGAGTGTCCTCCATGACGTGCGGAGAGGGAGGTGGGCAGGAGATGCACACCGACAATAGTAATGAAGTGCTTTAGTTTGTGTAAACACTCTCGCTACAACTTTAGCATCAAATACCGCTCTAACAGCAGTAGCCGTTCCTGTAGGGGTCGCACAACCACTACTAACTGAAAGGGGTCCACATTGTGGTGGGTGCCTTGGTGGGCAAGCTACGTTACAATTATCTTTCATACCTTTATTATTAATAATTGTGGATTTTAATTTTAATTTTTTATGAAGGAGTGAAAATTTACTAATTATGCAAGAATCTCGACGTTAGTTGGAATTTAGGAAAAATTGTCACAATATGACGTTTATTTTCTTATCACTGGCGATTACAAGTCTGAGCGAATTTACCGTTAACATTAACACAAATTGGCAAAATCATAAAAGCAACGCTCAGAGTTACAATTAGCCGTCATGAGCAAGCAAACAATTGTATATTTATTTTTAAATATATCTCAGAATCAAAATGCAAGAAATTAGGACAATTGGAAACAATAAAAAATACAAGTTATGACGACCTCAGACAAAGGTATCATGATACTGTGACTTTACAGTTAAAAAAGGAAAATCATGGGCGCCAGAATGAACAATATATCATTCGAAAATAACTAGTTCTGGCAAATTATGCCGCTAGCTCAGGGGTTTTTACAATTACAAAGTGAGAACATGGACCTATCCTCTCAAAGTCGCTTACGGGTTCTGTTTCACGGAATGCACAATCAGATGGCTTGGTCGTAATAAGTTACCATTGTAGTCCTGCGTCTGATGTCTGCGGTGACTGTAGCGGACCCGCGATATGTGAGATTATCTCACAAGTCGGCTATAGGCATCTCTGGTCTGACAATGCGCATCATCGCATTACCGGCTGTGTTGCTGCGATATGCCTGCTCCAGCAAGGCAAGCTGCCAGCCAGAAATCGTACAGCGGCAGTTGGCGAGAGAAGCCAACTTTCCAAGTTCACCTCAGACTAGACTCGCATAGCTTGGACTCGAAGATCGAAGTCAGAATGTCCAGCTCCTCGCTCTTCGGTCCACGAGGAAACTTCTCGCTCCGCCCCTTTGCAGTCTCGAAGCTCACATAAAACACAAATTCCCAGGATTTTAAGTTATACGCTCATTTGGATTGGATCTTCAGGTCAGCACCTAATGTCACGTGATATCCCAGATATGTGATTTGGCTAGAGTATCTAACAGAGGTCGGACATATTCGGCTAAGTTCGCCGGAGTGAGAGCCCCTTCGGGTGTCGGGCGGCAGGCTTTTCCCGCTCGGTGAGTGACCCATCCCCAGGGAGCAGAGTGTGTGGTCCGGCTAAACCCCAAATCCGCGACGTCCCGTCGCCATGATTCGGGAAGACCAAGATTAGCTTCAAACCTACATAGCTCAATAATTCTTGAATATTCGCTTTACCAAGATACACTGTATGTTCATCATTTCATTACAGTCCTCACTTGGAATCTTGTGTACTTTAGAAAATTACAACAAAAATCTATTTAGGTGGTCGCCCAAGATTTATGTAAATTACTCTTATATTATTACATATATAATAAAAATGCACCTTGTAACGTGGCGACAGCGCGTCATGTTACAATATCAAACAATGAACGGTTTAATTCACATACCAAGAGCACATTTTGGAACTACCCGTTTGTAATGCGTGAAGGATGCATTACAGCTATTATACAAAAATCACCGACTTAAGCAAATGCGTAACTGAAACTGTCGTTCCTTGAAAAGCTGAACGCTGTTCCTAAGGAAGAAACTTCTTAAGAAAGTATATCACAGACTCACAAACAAGGAAAGCGTTTGATCAGGAATAATAAAACTAGGAAAAAATCTAAAAGAGATAAACATCAAGAAGAATAATGGCTTTACGCCTCGTTGATGTCGAGGTCATTAGAGGCGGGATAGTCCTGGGGACTAGGAACGGGAAGGAATTCGGCCATGGTCTTTTTAAAGGAAGCATCCCGGCATTCGTCTGGAGTGATCTGGGGAAACCATGGAAAATCTAAATCTGGTTGCCTGGACGGGGATTCGAACCTCCCCCTCCCGAATGAGAGGCCAGAGCGTTACAATGACTTACTAATTGTCGATGTACTAACTACTCCCATCAACTGAAATAGGTCAAGACACAACATCAAAAATCTCGATTTTGTTTAGAAGAAACAGAAGTTATGGAAGCCGCTGAAACTGAGTTGAAAGTTATCAGTGTATTTAGGAAGTATAGATTCTTTAAAGTATGACGAAATTTTCTAGAGGTATTGGAAAGCAAAATTAAACAGTCAGCATTTACGAACTTGTAACTTTTTTGAAGAATATCATGTGCAGAAAGTAATAAATTAATAATAATGAAGACAGAAAGCACACTGAATAAAACAAACACTAATACCTAAACTGCATTTCGCTAACCAGCTGACTTTCTCTGCCTCGAAGCTGCGCTGTGGGCGTTACACGAGCTGGGTTTGCTCGTTAATGAATTTCGTGTCGCTCTACAAGCAGCAAACCAATCGGCAAACATTACTGATTGTTCGACTCTGATTTGGCGACCGAAACACAAGGTTTCTGGCGTATTGTGTCGGCTGCTGCGCACTTCCTGCCTCGTTGTTAGGGCTCAGCTTTGTTACCTGTCGCCTGCGCATGAATTTTAGAGACTCAACCCGAGACACGAGTTTTAAAACTTGATGTGTATGCAGTCGAGTAAACGGACAGGCCGATACAAAACGCACGTGTTCAGCTTCAACAGGGATACGCAACGCCTTTAAATTTATCATCAGCAAATGAAGTCCACTCCGTTTTGAAATAACAGTTTCGAAAAGCAAATTATTTTTAGTAGAAACGTAAAACAATAAGGACGAATGAGAACAGTGGTGTACATTTAACTGTCTTCAATGTTAAACATAAGCAATAGTATTAGCTTTAATTTCAGAATTTATTTAATTTTATTTTCAAGAGTGAAATATTTGGAAGTGAAATTTAGGAAGACACATTTGTAAGTGTAAATAAAATTAAAGAACGGAAATGTAAGCAGTTAGTTTTAACTTCCAAAGAACAATTTAGAAACACAATATTTATGCTTCACTTTGCAACAATTTTATCTGATATTACTGAGTTACATTTCAAAGACGATCCCATGGTTTAATCATAATTTAGTAAAACAGTTAATGCTTATATTAGCTGAAAAAACTATCAAATGAAAGCTGTTAGCAGTAACAGTATTACTAATGCAAGCTATCCTACTTTTAATTTAATTGAAATAATTATCCAAAAGAAATAAATTAATTGGACAATTGAAAGAATACCTCACCACTACTTCAAAATCCATACGACAAAAAACATTTGAACAGAATGTGATATATCCGTTCGATAGACAGAGGAGGAATCAACAGCGTTGGTGTCGGAGAGCGCAAACAAGTACTCGAAACTTTTAAACACAATAGAAATTATGAATTACACTAAAACTTACTACAACCTAAACAACTTTTTCCCTCCCATTGCAACTAGGTGAAAAATTATGCGTTGTACAACGGTGTGGGGATATACAGGAGGGAGAAGTGACTTTGCAGACACATCATTAGATTACCCTAATCTTTTTTCCCATAAGCGTCTCATGTTTTCCTGATATTTACGAAAAGTACAAATAAACGGATTACACTATGCCTAAGAGGAAACCATGCGATATTATTACGACTAATTTGATGAGTTTCCTTCTTTAAAACTGAGAGCAATCTCTAGGCTGTCGAAAAGTGTGTGACGTCATTCTTGTGTGAGTTTTCTTCAATACTGTGTATTAATGATTACTAAGGAGGAAACGCATAAATTTCATGACAGTCAACTTTAAGCATATTTATATGTTAAGAACATATTCCACTAAGCTGTGGAATGTAACATATATTAGCTTTTTGTTTAAGGAGAAACAGAAAATAGTCTCACCCAAAAACTTGAAATTTCTAGAATTTGTTCAAGTACCTGAATTCTGGAAGGATGATACTAATAGGTTAGTTGTGGTTACTTTCATTCTCGAGCTAATTTTTTTTAATTGGCACTTACAGATTGTCGAAAGTGGAATCAGTTAAGACGACTTAGGATTATTTGAATAGGAACAGTACAGGCAATCTTTAAATTTAGAAAAGTAGGGAAATATTTGGAAGCAATTCCATCCCGGCATTCACAATAGATGTAGAATCACAACATAACTCAGAACTCTTTTTAGTACGAATTGTTTCCAGGTAGCACTGAGCAATTTCTTAACCCTGAAATGTGAAAGCAATATTAAGTAATATTTAGTAATATTTATTTCAGTACCAGTGCAAATTTGTAATATTTGTAATTTAACTTTCTCTGTTCTGTCATTTAAAATCATTGTTTCTCTTGGCATTGTACTAGAACAAATAACAGACTTGATAGTGATTTGAATCAGAAGAACTCCAAAAAATTGGCAGCCGTATTTGAAGGTTATTTTAACCAATTTCAGAGCAGATCTTACGCGACCTTCTATCCCCCTTCCCTCCCCGTAGAGTAGATTGGCTGAAAAGGATCTCCGTGATCCTCCAGCTGGGAGGAATGAAATTGTAAAAAAAAAAAAAAACACCGTTTAAATCACTAAAAATATTTGTCTTAAGAAACGGCGGTAAAATATGAATTATAGCAGTGTTGAATGGTAAACAATTATCTGTGATAGTTCACATTACACACGTTCCGTTTCAGCTAGCAACTGGATGTTACGAGTAATAACAGGACTAACAGCCTTGGTAGTAAACCATTGGTTTACAATTTGCGACAAAATCAGACAGTCGATTTGGGCATCGGTGTCCAAGTAAGAGCAGCGAATTGTAAACTGGGACGCTGCACCAGCGAGAGAGGGATAATACGGTAATGGTGGTATTAGCGGGCCAATTCGTTGGACGAATGTTATCCACATTTTTGTAGAGGTGGTGGGCATCGAGCTGCGGGATCCACTGGCTGAGTGTCTCCTTCTGGTCGGAGCGGTGCTGGCCGTGAACACAGGCGCAGAGGGCCGCTCTAGGAGGTGTTCATATCAGGCGGCTCACTTTCCCACCCTCAATGAGAGATTCCGACAGTGGGCCGGCGCTTTCTATAACAACACAAAAACAAGTAGAAAGCCAGTACTAACCTCTATTGGCAACTGACAGAAAACACACTCAGCCTTCTGAACTAATAGAGATCTGAAAGTTATTATTTTATATTTTCGTCACCTGCAGCGCCACAATACAAAGTGTGATATTGTTAACTTCCGGTTGATCACTGTGCGTTTGTTTTCGTTTGCGATGCAGTCTGTGTACAAGAATTGAACAGTATGAAAGCTGAAGAAATTACTTTTTAGAGACGGAAGTATTAGTATGTAGAAGTGTATACTAAGCAAGAATTGGTTAACAGGAAAAAACACCATCAAGCCCAATTAAGCCTTGAGAGTACCGTTTAATTTGGGCCACTTGACGGCGTGCCACTCCTCGTTTTGAACCTCTTGAAATAATTTTAAAATTATAAATGTCTGATTTTAGGTCAAAGTTTTTTATCGCTGTTTTTAGAATAGTTTTGGCGTTGCATTTATAGGTTATATAGGAGAGAATAACTCCTGATCATCAGTAAAACCTTTTTTGAACTTGAACTTGTTCTTCTGTGTGCTAATTTCCCCAAGACTGGTTTAACGACTTGCATTCCGACCCTAAAAATACATTTGTAATCTTTCACGAAGGTAAAATTAGTCATTAGTTTTTTTTATTCCTTTTGTTGAGTTTAAAAGATTGGTCCATGTTTCTGGTCGTCCGCAAAATGTGCGTTGATTGATGGCAAATTTAGTTTTGGAAAAGCTTGCGGTTTTAACTATTATTTTTTTTTTACCTTCCTGTAAATTTCTGTTCCCGTTATGGATTGTTCAATATCCGAGAAAACTCTTAACTGCAACATACTTTTGTCATCGCCTAGATATTAAAAAAACGCAATAAAACAATTACCTGACCAACCTATTTAATACTTTTTGTCAGTTAAACACGTTTTCAGCCGATCTAAAATATTTTTTTAAAGTTAATTCTCTCATAGAAGGTAGCAGAAAAAGGTAAACAATCCACAGCAAATCAAGGCTATTTTGCCTTAATGTAAGCATAACTAAAACATAAATAAACTAAAACATAAATAATTGCTTTCTAGCAGAGGCGCGTATGAGGTTGATACAATCATTTCATACTCTTAATTCAAAGCGTGAAAATCAAGCAACCACTTACCACATCTGTCAAGCGATAAATTAAAATCAGATTTAGCAAAATGACGTCCACTTACATGGAGTTTTTCGATGCCGCAGTTGTATAGCCCATCGCTTTCACCGGTCTTTATCTTTGGAAAAAAACATGATAACTGAGACCCTTATTTTTCACCTAAATCGCCAAACATCCGTAGATGCAACGATTAACAGGAGTTATTCCGTTTTTAATAAGCCTTGGGGCGACGATAACCCACGTAAACACAGTGCTTGAGCGCAACCGGAAGTTCAGTATACCACATTTCGGTAACCATGTTGAAGTTACAAAGACATACTGAACGTGAAGTTGTGGCAGTGAAGGCGATGTGAATGGTTTGGAGATGTTATTGAAAGTGGTTTGGCGCTTTCCATAACTCCTGCGAGCCTGGACAGGGGGGAGAACACCGAGCTGGTTATGACGGTTCAGGGTTGGTCACGCCAACATAAGACTGTAAAATCCTTTCTCGGGAGTAGGGTTCGGTGAATGTAGTAGCCGGGCCACTAAAGATTCTATTTTTTTATGTTGCTAAGGCTGCTACCCTCTATCGATAGGATATTCCACAGAACGAGGGTGGAAGATTGAAATTATAATAGCATGTTTATCTGGCTCAGAATAACAATATTCCAATTTTTATTTATTTGTTCCAGAAAAGTACTTATTAATGGCTTCCAACTTTCAAATATCTGAAATAGTAAGATCAATCAGAATTAACAAATAAAGGAATCGGAGTTGTTTTTGTAAATTATGTTTTAGGTGAGGTTTACACTGCCGACATTGAAGTAAATCGTGACTTTTGAGGACATTGGCAAATATAACAAAATTTCTGAAAACAGGATGATCAATATGTGTGTTTCGTGTATTAAAATTTTTAATTATTTTTTGCTATTAAACTTACATATGCTTACTTTATCTATCAGTCAAATGTCACTGAAAAATTTATCGTAACTTCTTATTTGTTTGAAAAGTTGTCACAAAAATGTCTGCACCATTGATTCCTGAAAAATATTAGAATAGAAGTTCAAACAATAGAATTTGTTCGGTTCAAGACAATGGACAAAAGTTATTGCAAATCAAATAATCAGCGCTGCAGTTACTGCGTTCATAAAACAACGGACGGGACTGAATTCGGTCATGACCTTTTGAAGAAACCATCTCAACATTCGCTTGGAGTGATTTCGAGAAACGATCGAAACCAAAAATCTGGATGGCTGTTTGAGGATTCGAACCAGAGTTTTCCCGAAAGCGAGGCAAGAACGTTACCGCTCATCCGCTGCGCTCGGTTTTATAAAAATCCGTGACGAACTGACACACAGAACGACTGCAGTGGGATTGGAAATACCAATATCTGTAGAATTTTAAAAGCCGTAATATTATAATATTTACAATGTTTCATGTCGAAACAGTAAAAAAATAAAAATCCGTCAGCTTCAAATTATTCACTTAAAATATGTAAGGACATAATTCGTAGCTACCTCTTAGCAATACTCCCATCAACTCGCATAGCCATCGGCAGGGCGACATTTTATTAATTACGCTCACAAACAACACTGCTACCAGTTTCCAGAATGCAAAACAATGGCTCAAATAACGGACTCTTATTAGAAACTTGGAATTAAATGGAATTATTAAATGCAATTATAAACAACTCAAAACATTTTAACATGACTTTAAACATGATAAACAATTTCTATTGATTGAAACAAGCCGAAATATGGTACTTGACACAAAATGATGTCTTTTACGTATTTTAATTAAAACCTTAAACACCTTAGTAAATTAACACAAATACAGAATCTACAGAGTCTGACACTCATATTTAGAAGGATTTCACAAAATATAATCAATACATTAACAAGTTAGTCTCTTGTAAATCCAAAGAGTGAATTATTTCCTTTACATAGATTTAATTAGTTGTACGAAGGTTAATGAAGGGAAACATTGTTATAGTAACATGATAACAGATTGAATAGTAAACTATATTTACAAACTGAATTCATTATCAGTTTTTTAGGATTATATTTAAAATGGTGTAGAAGTCAAACATAAAAAGCTAAAAACTTACTGTGGCAGTTTGAAGTTTTTTTTAAGGACACATTTATTATGAGTTTCTCTGTTTAGTGATATATATGATAAGATAAATAATGCAGTTTTTTTGTGAAAACATGAACTCTAGAAATTACTGGAGATTTTATTTAATATTAGGCTAAATATCACTGTAACTTTTGGAATAATTTTCCATCTTGTTTTTTTCTGAAATAAAAGGGGAATTAGATTTTTCTAATGTTTGTCGTACAAATCGTGAAATAAAAAGAAAATAAGAGTTTACGGGTTGTTAACAACGACGATTGCGCAAAGATTTTTTTCAGTCCCCGCGCCCCTAAAGCTCTTATAATTATTTTCCCACCCCATTATACTTTTCAGATTTTAACTTGCAGTCATGTTTAGGCTTATAAATACTTGAAAATATGCGGTTATAAATTTCAAGCTTAAAGGATATAAGGTTATGACAGAGGAATATATATACAGTTAAGCAAACAGAATGACGAGTGAGTGATTTCAAAAGATTCATGTCTTCATTCAGAACAGTTATAGAACTACAAAACCAAATATTATTTAATAAGCGTACACTAATAAAATGAGGATCACGACTGAAATTTTAACCAACAATCAACTATTAATTGGTGTTTGTATTGGTAACTTCCAAACTAGACAGAGTTCCATTTTTTATCCGCTGTCTCCTCGGCGCTAGTACTTTAGAAGGTGCACTATTGGGAAAGTAGCGGTGAACGGGTCTCGATAACTCGCAACCTCATCGTAAAGTTCTTCCAATAATTAATATGTGTAGTTGGCTGGCGAGTAGTTGAGGGCTCGTCTGAAGTCAGCACAGAGCACAAGAGCCTTTCCAATACAGCCGGCAGTCAACTCTTAAATCGTGCAAAAGAGCCGGCCGGAATCCACTGGCCCTATTGCCTTCTCATATTCTAAATGAAGGGCTGAAAACTTTTATGCGCCGTGGAAAAAGTTTATCCCCAGCCTTCTGAATTACAGGCTCCCTTTATTCGCAAAAAGTTTTATGCTTTAAAGTACCAGCAAAGTATGAAAAGAAGCACGATGGAGAAAGCAAAAACGAGAGTGGGAATTATCTTTTGTACTTCTGCGGTTCTTGATACGAATGTGTACATGAGAGAAAGTAAACAAGCCAAAGCTTCTGCTTGAATAAAAAGAAAAAAGCGGAGTCAATCAGTGCCATTTACAGCCAACTTCGGTTGTATATCAAAGAATATCAGATGGAATGAAGCAACGCGGAGTTTCATTAGAAGAATTGGCTTTGGAATGTAGATGTTGAAATTTGTAATTTACTTGTAACAAAGGCCTGCACCAGCATTATTAACAGTACGCTGGATGAAAGAATTTTTTCTTCTTTTAATGTGGAATTGTATGTTATATGACTCTTGCAACACAAATGAAAAAAAAAGTTTTATTTCACTACTATGTGAGATGAACTTTTTTAAGCGTATACGAACTAAAACCTAGTAAAAATATGGCCTAATTTAGTAATATAAAATGAGAGCTTGTTCCGAGCCGAGTCAACAATCTACAATGAGAATTCACTTTCTGAAATAAAATGTTTTCTCTCAGTTTTATAAATCTTTGTTTTTTTTTTTAATAATGTCTGCTTATACAAAGATCTTTATCATCATCAGCATCAGCATCATCTTGAACAGCTTCCAATCACTGGTTGGGTTTGCTTCGACAAAATCCTCCCCAGCGCTTCCTGTCTGTCCATCTCTCTTCTTCTACTGTTAGTCATTTTTCTCCTCTTTTTTTTCAACACACTTTTTAACATCCTTTGCTCATTTGTATCTCGGTCTTCTTCTGGCACTCTTCCCTTCCAGCTCCATTTCCAGCATCTTCCTTGCTATCGTCTCCTCTTCCATGATTATACCACTGCTACCCTGATTTTTCTATTCCTTGTTGTAAAGGTTCCTACTTTGCTATATCCCGGAATTTCTCATTCCTCATTCTGTACCTTCTTGCTATTCCTACTCTATTCCTCTTAAATTTTATTTCCTTCTGTCCCTCTCCTTCATCAATCATGTTTGCGATCCATATATCAATCTTACAAATACAGAAACACTAAGTTTTACTTCGCACCTGTTTCGAGGTTGACAATTCTTAGAGTCAATCACACACATCGTTAAAAATTATGAAACGCATACTGGCCAAGACACCTTATTAAAAAAATGTGTCAACGATTAATAGCACTGAGAGACGATCAATTTTCCATCCTCCTCGACAATATCCATCGGTATTACCAAGGTCCGACTCGTATAGTGAGGATGGGTAAGCCCTTCCTCATTTAACAATAAAGTTTTTTTTTTTTAATAACTGCTTAACGTCTCTTAACAGCAAGGTCTTTAGAGACGGGAAATGATGGGGGGGGGGGCAAGGAATGGGAAGGAATTCGGCCATGGCCTCTTGAAGGAAGCATCCCGGCATTTGCCTGGAGTGATTTATTTGTGAAACCATGGAAAACCCAATCTGGATGCCCGGACAAGGATTCGAACCGGTGTCTTCCCGAATGCGAGAACAATAAAGGATCTGCTATGTAATTTCCTAAGCTCACTCATTCACTCAATCACTCACTCACTCACTCACTCAGTCACCTCGATAGCTATTGGCTGGAGAACGGTGTCACGCGTGAACCTTCGCTCGCAAATTAACAGCGCCCAGAGATTTCATTAGAGGAAATTCGAGGTTATATCCAAAATTTAAAGCTAAGCAGCAGCTACCAAATTAACTGACATAATGTATTCAATAAGTTTGTTTTTCGCAGCATTTCATAGTTAAAAAAATTTTAAGTCAAAAAAAAACGTGGATTTGCTTTCCAGTAACATGTTGTCAATGAAAGTAACACAAAAAATTTAAAAAATTAAATCACTGCATGGTCTCTACTGTAACCACGAATGACAATTGTCAGTCCGGCCTAGGCTAAATTTAAATTTAATTAAAGCTTTCACTAATGTTGCTGCTTGACCAAAGTTTATACATAACTTTTTTTCCTTTTCACGTGTTTTACTGACCACTTTCGTTAATAGTTTATGATCGCTGTACGTGAGTTATTAGTTTATTTAAAGTGGACATGAGACCAAATATGTTACCGAATCGATTCTTTCTGACATGCTCAAATGTTTAATAATCTGGAATCTGTATTAAGTTCTCTGGTTGTTACAAACAGCATGTCCAATGATTATATTATGAGTGTTTGCCCATCCTCAATTTAAAAAAAAAACAACGTGATGCTTTCGAAGCAAACATGAACTTTTTAAATTTTTCAGGGTGAAATTAAAGGATCAAATACAAGTGAAGTTTGTATTTAAGCAAGTTAGAGTATACGACCTTTGAAACAATTACACGATAAAGCAATAATCCCTGTACATCTTTAACACCTACGTCTATTATTACTTCTGAGTTCATCAAGCTCAAGGTACACGGGTGAAACACTGGTCAAATTCATATTTGGTCAGATCAGGTCAACCTCTTATAATCTTTGACCCTAAAAACTGGAAGTATTCTAGACCCGTGACGATACACAAAAAACAGTCACGGGCTTACACTAGTACAATCATTGAATCTGATGCCTCTGGCCCGTCCGGTGAGTCCGATGTCAGTAGAAGCGTGTCCGCCTTTAACTGCTATCATAAGTAAATTATGGGTGATCATTTTTTACTTATCTGATGGTTTTCATTAAAAATTTACTAAAAATATTGAGATTTTTTTTTTACATCATTTTTAATTCATCCTATTATTCGCATCATTCAAAAGATAAAAAACTCAATCAAATAGTCATTTTTTACTCAAATACTAGTCAATACCTTTTTTTCTGATTATGGTTTTACGCTTCGTTGAGGTCATTAGAGGCGGGAAAGGACTGTAGGAATGAACATGGAAGGAATTCGGCCATGGAATTTTTGAGGAATCATCCCGGCGTTCTTCTACAGTGATTTGGGGAAACCATCTGGATGGCCGGACAGGGATTCAAATTCACGTCCTCAGAATGAGTTACCGCTCACTCACCGCACTCATTAGGTCGTCAATATCCTTATGTTTGAGAGTGATATGGGAAAAACATCACCACTATTGCAATTTCTTTATGATCTGTGAGTAACATCTTACTTTTATTACACTACTCTACACTTTTTATACTCACGCTATAATATGTGGAGCAGTAATTCAGTCGTTAAGGTGAACGCCTTGAAAACTGAGAAATTTATGTGCGAGTACCTTCCCTGCAAGGTATCTTAACGGGCACTTAATTTCACACTCAACTCTAGCTAAGCTTTAATATTTTTTATGCAAAGTACTTTAGTATGCTCCTTCACTAGGATCCACGTAAAACTGTAGCTCCAGTTTAAACAGAACTTCAAATTCAAATACTGTTACTAGATCGTAAGACCGCACGAATTTACTTTATAGAACCTTAGAGAATAGAAGCAAATTTTAAAATTTAAATTTAGTTAAGATTGACTGTTCTCATTTATAATGGAAAGAAGTCTTCCAGACAGAAGAAATCATATTAAGATACAAAACACAGTTAACTTTTTAGTTATCATGGGTAAATACAGGAATATCACCAAAACTACATTTTTGTTATGATTTGGAGTAAAACTTACATATTTGTGTACCAAATTATATCTTTCTTCCATCTTGATAATCATATCCAGTGGGTGTCACAACCGGTAATGAGGAGACGAAAGTGAAACTTAATTCATTAGGTAAGTAGTTAAAAGATAACAATGTACAAAAGCCATTAGATTTTGAGGCTGAAATGGGGTAAATACAGGGAAAATCACAAATACTGGACTCTACTTATAATTTGGGTACTAAACCATCTCTGCGTACCTCTCTCTAGGGCCACGGAAAGTAATCAAAAGTTTTGATGACGATCAGTCAATGAGTGTCGTACTCAGTTTGAAAACTTTGAATATCACTAACTTAAAAGTAAGTAAAGAACCGAAGTAGACTTTAAGGAATTAGTTAAGCCTAGTAAGCTACCTGTTAATTCATCCTGATCAAGGATATTAAGATTCACCTACACTTTTGAGGTTGACGTGGGGTTAATACTTGGAGAAACATCAATATTACACCTTTATTATGATTTCGGCGTAAAATATTAGCTATGTGCAAAATTACTTTTTTCTATGTCTGTGAGAAAGGCTCCAGAATTTTTATAATAATCAAAGTAAAATTTAATGCCTTAGTTAAGCTTTCTGAAGTCTCTGCATACCATGAATTTAAAACATATGACGAAATCCAGAGCAAAGACATTAATCTCAAATCTACACCGAAAGGGTTACGTTTAGGCTGAGTTGGGAAAACACAAAAAGAAAACCATCGATATTGAATGTTGCTTATGGTTTGGGAGAGAAACCATATTTTTGAGCCAAATTTGGCCTCTTTATAGGGCCACTGGAAGTACTCCAGAAATTTGACGTCGTTAGGCGAATGAATTTCCCAGTCGGTTAAAAACATAATTTACCAACTTAAAAATTAAAGGAGGAACAAAAGCAAAATTTAACTCATTAGCTAAGCTGTGACATTTAATTTCATCCCGATCAAATATATTAAGATACAAAGTACTTTCACGTTTGGAATTAATGCGAGTTAAAGACACGAAATTTACTATGTTAGACTTTTCTTATGCATTGGAGTCAAAACCTTATTTGTGTACAAAATTACATCTTTCTAATATTACTGTAGTTTTCATGACCATCAGTGAGTAAATGAAATAATCGGTTGAATTTACATATAAATAAAATATAATTCATTCGTTAAGCTTGATAATCTCTATGCATAATAGAAATTTTAGTCACGTAGCATTACTCAAACCAAAAATATGAAATATTGGCATGAAACGCTTCTAAAAACAATCTACATTCATGAATTGATGTTTGGATTTTTCCTGAGAATTTAGAAAAACTATAGAAGTGGAATTATATTCGGAAACCTCACTCAGGTTTGGATTTCTTCGATTAAAGCCATTTTAACGATGCAAAGTACAGTTTTTATCACTGGTTTGTTTCTATAGTTTACTCATCATTCGTTATTTAAGATCTCGACACGTCTAAAACAGTAAATCTGTAATCAACCTCACTTCCTGAGGTTAATCACGAAGAACTTAGCTAGAAATACAAGCTAGATTTCAGCTTGAAAATTACATATTTTTTAAAGGTATTTTATAAGATCTTACAGTCATTGTTCATTTGATACAATTAAATAAAATGTTTGTTTCACATTAAATTTTCCGCTACTGAAGAAATTTTGATGAAATTTAAGCAGAACTGGGATGCGATTGATACTATCAGGGTGACCAAGTTTGATAAAGTGCGGTTACAACACCAACATATGCAATATAGACACACACCACGCTCTTAACCCTCCCCTTGTCTTATAATCACTCTCAAACAACCCCAATATCGTATAAGCTTTTTACGATATTATACGTTAATACTGGCTTTCTTTACAGCTTTTCCAATCCCCGTACTTCAAATCGGTCGTGTACCACCATAATGAAGCAAGATGCTGATCTATGTTTCATATCGCATTTTCCTTATTATCCTTACAACGGCCCTTATTACTGTCTATCACCTTCCAGAAGTATCATAACAGCTGAGTTTACTGTTATATTACAAAATATTAGAATTCTATTGTTTCAATTAGCAATTCCCCCTTCGGGTTTAATTATACTCAGCCGACACTTTCTATCTCTACATGCAATAAGCTGTCTCTTATAATCTCATTGTTTTTTTTTTTTTCAATTCGTGCTGATGTACCGTACAATATATCGTTTTCACGTTCTTATGCAGTTGCAAACTATCCTTTCTCGTTGTAATCATATCTTACGACGCTTTTTCACATTAAAGTAATCTAAACGCTGAATTAAAACCAACGGCATAATCACTCAGTAGAATAATGGGCAACTGTGTTTTTAATACCCTATCCCACGCCAGTCCTTTTTTCAATTCATCTTCCGAAGATATTCAATATACTACCATATTTCTTTGCTTGTTTTTTTTTTTCTATTAGATTTCATAAATCACACTTACACCTATATAATTGATTAGATGTATGTGTGTTTTGGTGTGTAGTTCTATTTCTTTAGCCTTAATGTCTCTCGTGATGGGGAAAAAATTCGCTTTTAATTTGACTATAAATTATTCTTGATGTCCATCACAGTTCCCCGTGAAATAAAAACGTCAGTGTAGAAGTGTATCATAAGCCTTGCTAAGTGTAGCAAGTTTCCAAAAATTATGAAGATTTTTCCACATACTGTAAGAAAAGGAAAGACAAAATTATAAATTTATACACGTTCATTTCGTACCAAGGATTCATGACGGCAGTAAGTTAATTCTATACTATCAAGTGCACTGGTTACAAGATCATGCGTATTCAAAAGGGTCACGTCAATTTGGTAAGAATATAATTTCCATAATTCCCAAACCTTACTTATTAATAAGCAATGTGACTTATGGAAACCGTATTTTCTATATTTAACCACCAAAAACTCTGCAACTAATAAAAGGCAAGATTACACTTTGAAAATTACAGTCGTTCTGCTTCATTTAATTGTTCCGTTGTTTAATAATCACATATTTTAAGCTCCATACACATGTTATTAACGCAAGTACAACACAAAAATTGATCATAAATATTGAATTTGTACTTTATGAAGTCTTTTTGTAGAATCAAACAATCATAATTCCTTCAGCTACCGCTGTGTAACCTTAATAAATAATAGAATATATGTTTAGAAAATTTAATGAAATATTTTTTTAGTAGACAGTAATAATAATAATGATAACGATTTTAAAAATCGTTTGACTCTACATACGGTATGTGAAAAATATTACTGCAGTACAATTATTTCACCTTTGCTTTTGGTAAGATTTCTGTCTTTCATTACTAATTGCAAAAATTTGTTTCGCTCTTTGCTTGGGAAGGGAGCAACTACGAGAATTTCTGCATCGAGAAAGGAAAGAAAAAAGCGATGGCTGATACGATAATTATCCTATTATAGTAGCATTAATGTCCATTTTCATTTTATCTCATTGTTTTTAATAAACTGAAAACCCTAACTGGCGTTATCAAACAAATGGTCTACAACAAGTAAAATAAATATGTTGGTCTTTCATATACATCTGTTGCTTTTGTATATTCACGATAGTTAAAGCGTGACTATATGAGCTGCCATTACCAACAATGAGAAACTAAAACCTACTTTCAGTCCACACTTACAATATTATACAGAATTTATCAGCCGCTCCTTATTATTAATGTTCTGGTAAACTATTCTACCTATTAAACGGGGTATCATGGAAAGAACTTAAATAAAGATACAAATACTTAATTCTAATCCCTGATATTTTACAGTTCAACTGCTGGATACGTAGTACATGCGTATTTGATCATTAAACATGAAGTTACAATGTTTCCAGCAGTGTTATTATAGACCGTCTGTTTCTGTGTCTTTGTCATAATTGAAATTATTCGAGAAGGCTTCAAGTGATAACGAAAAAAGAAGTCTATAAAATTAAAATTAAAGCAAGAGTTTTACGTAAGTTGTAAGTGCTGGATTGTCTATTATTCTAAGGAGACTACTACAACGCAGTTCTCTCCATGAATGATAAGTTGAGAGTGGTTTTCTGTGGCGTGAAGGGAAGTTTGTACCGCGGGCAGGCTGTGTATCAGGCGGCTTGGATATTGCGCGGCGGGCTAGACTAGCCATCAGGTACAGCTCACCATACATACCAATGAAGGTAGGGGGCAAATTTAGTACCGCGTTTGCCTGTCTTATCATGGTTCTCGTTAGGGACCTGGTCTGAACTTACAGCTTGTTGTTATTCGGCAAGCCTAGACTGTTACATTAAGGGAAATAGATTTTTAATAAAATATCGCCATTCTTTTTTTATATCAAATGACAAATTTCAAGTACAGTATATTAACTGTGGCTTTATAAAGAATACAAGCAGTATTCCGTTAATTTTTTTAACATACCTTGTGTTACTGAAATAAATATATATATTTAACAAATGTTATACCTAATATTCAGTTATGAATTGAGATAATGACAGCAGTTTACAGTGTATTATTCCTACAATAACTAAAAAGGTCTATGTAACATAAATTTTCGATTAATGACTTTCAACGCTGAAACGCTAAACATACACAGAATAACACCCTTCCTTGGTCATTCATATACTGGGAGTATATGCTGTAATAAACTGCAAACATGCTGTTACACATATCTAGTTTTTGACGATAGTTAACAGGCTTATCTTTTGTTCGAGAGCAGTAACTCAGGACACATGATTTGGATTAACCAAAATTTGTATGGGAACATGTCTAACAGCCAAGTAGCAGCTATGATTTCAAGAGGACAGGTTAAGAGAGGAAGTTCTTGGATGTACAGTATTATTGTAGAAACTTAAGGTGTTTTATAGAAACAAATATCATCCAGTATTCTTCGTTTCCATGATTTATCAGACCAAAGATATTGGAATTATTTTCGATTGTTTCTGAAATACTAATGCTGTTTAATTGTTGCCGATGAGAAAAGAGAAACTTGTGTACCCAATGTCATAAAAATCACAACAGCTTTTCGGAATCGATGTTAGAACAAACATACAGAAGTTAACTTCTGTAAATATAAATTTAAACAGAAAATGAAAATTTTGCAACGCAAAAATTCATAACGTGAACATGCGATTTAATACAGTACGGTTTAGAGCGTTATATGTTAACAAAGAATTCTCGGGTTTTCAGCAATCAGAATCACGCAATGTTTTGAGGGTTCAATTCCTCGACTTCGTTATCAATCTGTTGAAGTAAGCACCTATTCAACCTGACCGTTATACCATGACTCTTTCACTGTTAAACTTGATTACTGACTTTTATTGCTGACTCTTTCACACAACGCTGATCAAATAAAACCGTTCATGTTCATAGATAAATTCCAGGTATATGTAGTCCGTGATTTTGGCCTTAGTGGAAGATTTAAACGCTCGATTAATTTCTGTTGGTTAATAGTCGATTTTCATTACGAGTGGTGAACAGAAAAGTGCAAAGTTTGAGAAACTCTGAAAATATATTTCGTATTAGGAGTTAAGAAAGAAGATCAATAACCTATGCAAAAACAGGGAAAATACTAAAAGAGATATTTACAACATGCTTTAGGGGAAGTTTTGGTTAGAGAGACTTTCTGATAGCCTGTAGCTGCTACCGAGCGTTCAGCGGGCTATATTAGTTAACCCTCGTGACTGGGCTGGAATGTTTAGAGAACTGAAATTGACATTCAACTTTTCTTGTGTATATAAGGTATGTTAGGACTCTCCGTGATTGATATTTCATGTTAAAAGGTAGATTCCCTGTACCTTGTAGGATTATAGCGGGCTGGGCGTTGAATTGAAAAACTGTCACTTATGTGATCTTAGCATATCCTTTGGGGGTGCGAGTAAAAATATCAGACGCTTTTAGTTTAGGTAGTGAAGTGGATAATATGGTAAATATATCTCAAATAATTGCCGAAACAAGTTGTTGATACAAATTATATATCTTTCAGCGTTAGGATAATGGGGTACAGTAAGTATAAATTGATGTTATGGACATTATTTTAACATTAGAAAAATAGTCAACTGTTTGTCCCACATATGGAACATCTGAACGTAACCGTTTACTGAAATTGAAAAAGTTAATGTTTGGATTTGGTGTAAATATAATTTTGGCATGGCAACACACATTATTAAAATTTGACAAAGCCTTTAGCAGAGATGGTACAACCCATCTCGTCTAGTTTAGTTTTAACATTCAGTGAACTGTAGACAAATAAATACAAAATCAATCACAAAGAATAAATAGAGCTCCAATTCTAAAATTATTGTGTTCTTTTTCAATAACAGAAACTCGGCTGCTACAAACTAAATGAGCAGTTTATCGAGTACTTGTTATAATGGACTGTTGATTGTCCATTGCTTTGTAAATAGCCCATATCGTGAACCTACATTAAGCCAATAAAATATGATGCCTGTAATAACTTTTGCAAGCGTTCTGCAAACGAAAATAACAATAAAACTCGACAGATAAAACGGACATGAACTTCACATACGCAAACTAATAAAAAATCCGCAACTTCGTTTATTTTTTTATTTACAGCATATGCAACTTCTTAACGATTAACTAAGCCAGCATCAAACACTTCACAACATTCAAATCTGACCTCTGGTTTGTCAATAATATTAATCCACAGTAAAAATGTTATATAAAAGATATATTCAGGTATTACCTGTTCGTGTTTTCCAAACACTGAATTTTTGCAACATTAGTTAATACATACATGATCCACTTCCTTCAGGTCAAGGTGTCACTGGCTTTATGTTTTTGGCCCGTGACGTACTAATACTGACTAATTAATATTTTTCGGCCTGAAACCTGTAAAAATTTATTGTTTTTAGGAGGAGAAATATTTAGTAGAGCTTTTATCGATCTGATGCAAGTTTAACGTTACTTCCTCTATTCCAATATTTATCATGAATAACGCACATAAAACAACTAAACACCTTTATTCAATCAAATACTTCCCATTCTATTCAATTCCCAAAATTAATTAACATATTAATGATTTTTTATAATACGGTTCCATATTTTGCTTTATAATCTGGTCACTATTCATTAATTCCTATTTGTTTCGTCCACACAGTTGCAATGCCTTCACCACAATGTTATCTTTACTTCTTCTTATTTATTCTGTTTCACAGGTAATAAGACTGATGCCAACGCCTTCAATGCACTTCTTATCACAATCCCTTCTGAAAATTCACAAATTGAAGAGTTACCTGCCCATTACAATTAAAGAATTAACGTTAAATATTTACAAGAAAATTAAAAAGAAGAAGAGATAAAGCGGAGGCAAAGAAATTATGCTGTCTTACAATAATCAAAGTCTTCCCCTCTATTTCAATGCGTTCAGTGTATCTCAGTAAGTTCTGAAAAAAAGTCTTACAGTTTTCTTTACTGACAAGTTCCATCAGAGCAAACCACATTTAGTATATACTTTTCTCTATCTTGCAGTTTATTGATATAGAGCACGCTATAAACGTAATATGACTACTCTCCAAAGCGAGACAGTTCCTTTTTGGCCAGTACTGCTGCACAGACGACAAAACAAAGACGTTGTTCTTACTGCGGGCTTGCAATCTTCCAAGCATAAAATACACGATTACGATACAGATAGCGTGTGACTGTATTATAAAGAATAATACTGTCAAACAGTTAGTACACGAACAATATATGTTACAGACTCAAACTGTTCAGAGTAAAACCATTTTCTGCTCCTACGTGGACTGATTTGTCTTCAGTTTTTGCTCTAGCAACCGGCATCGAAGATATTAACTAAAACAGATAGCGGTATCATTATGGTATAAAGGCAGAATTCTGGACTTAATTCTTCGTTGTCATATTCCATAAAAGAGATGTGATTTACGATCTTTTCTAGCCTTAAATTATGAATACATCGCCAACGAGGAGAAAAAGATAACTCAGTTCCTCCGAACAGTAGGATGCCGTTCGCACTCTGAAATCACGATAAGCGTTTCGACTGCAGGAATTAACTAAATCCGACGCGTAGTTCTTGTATGGATACTAATTTGTGAACACTTCTTTCAGCTTTCCGACTTCACATTACAATGTAGCAAACACTGTACTATCGCCAAGGCCAGGGGCTGTACATACGCAAAACCCCAACAAGCTCCGTAGGTTTTTGCATGAATTCCGATCATGTGACAAAAAAAAGTTTTCTTTTTTCTTCTATTAGTCATTAAAACGTCATAAAAAGTAATTTTCCAATAATGTCTTAAATGTACAGACTTTCTTCCGGTTACAGTTTTATTGTATATATGGATATGCTATTTTTGTGTATGAATTCTTCGAAATTCTGAAGTGTGAAAAATAAAAAACATTGATTCAGTAATCAAAACAAAGTGGCTCAGAAAATAAAGTATTACCTTGTTCTTTTCACCTCATTTGATCCATGTAATTAAAATTGATTGCAGCTGCGATAGATAGTTCACATATATCACAAGAGATTTTGTCATTCCGTGTTTGGGTACCTGTAATATTGAAACAGTAATCAAATTCTTAACGATAAAAATTAATAATGTTTTTTCTTAATAATTGTAATCCATATGTTGTAATTACATTATCACTACAGTTTGGAACTAAAGTAGCCGAATTAGAATAGAGTTTACAACAGATTTCAGTACGTATAATTAGATTACAGCTCTATTATTGAAACAATATCTTGTTGAAAGCAGTTTCGCACTGAGACTTCAGGTTGATAGGTACCTTTCAGCTGCCTATATTTGTCTCAGAAATGCTTCCAGACTAAGAAAAGGTACGAAACAAAATTTTATGTGTTTACTAACCTTGCCGACATCTACACTTAATAGAAATTTAAGACGTGTAACTCCTTCCAGACCGAATATGTCTACAACCATTCTCTTAATCCACTGTACTTAACGATTTATAAATTAAATGTTATAATATTTATTCAGATTATCCAGTCTCACAGAACTTTACAATATAGAAAAGGAAACATAGATGAACCATATAGCGATATCCGCATAGCGAAGTAACAATAATAACGTGTTATATTTTTTCTTCTGTCGTTCATAATAAAAATTATCTTGGATACAGTATCAGAACTTCATAATATCGTACAATCTCTTTCAATGTCTGTCAGTTATCTGGAGTTAATTGTGAAAAGCGATAGAAGCTGCAATCATGCGTGATGATTTTAATTTTTCTGGGGTACATATTTCTTAAGAGACGATAGTATTTGCTGTATGTTGGCAAACCGAATCTGTTTTGTGGTAATGCGTTTTTTAGTATTCTGTTTGAATGAGATATAGTTCTGACGCAGGGAGTGGGCCATCTTAGAATTCTACTTGCGGAAAGCTGTCGGGGTGACTGGTAAGCCAACGACGAGATCTGAAGACCTATAAATTCTAATTTTGCTCAGATAATGTGCTCTGACAGATCATTTGTATCAGTTACTAACAGTATTAGCGATCGAGTGAAGCAATGAATGGTGTTATCGCCGTGTGAAGTAAGTAAAGTGATGATAAACTTGTAGTACAAGTCCTTCATGATAATTGATGGTGGAGTGGTTAGTGCACTTGACTGCGGGCCTCTTCATTTGTTAATTGGAACTAACTAGTAGACGCGGATGCACACGTACACGGCGGCAGACTAAATGATCTGTCGCAACAGCACTCCAGCTCGGTAAGGGCCGCTTAGCGCGCACGCTGAGTGTTTACGCCTAATTGGAGCAGCGGAGGCCGGCGATGGCTGCCTGCGGGGCCCTCCATTGTGGTGGTTAGCCACACCCTGCTCTTCACCTGCCACCACCTGCGGGGAACATCTGTGCTACTGAGGCAACTGCATTCCTGTCACAGTTACTAGCTAAAGGGAGTGCCAATTATAGTTCGTTGCGTTATTTTTGATACTGCAACACTTCGATGTAGGTATCGTCTGTCGTCTGGAGTCGACTCTTTTTACTTCTAGCTTTACGCCTCGTCGACGTCGAGGACATTAGGGTCGGGATGGGACTAGGGACAAGGAAGGGGAAGGAATTCTTTGAAGGAAGCATCCCGGCATTGTGCTGGAATGAATTCGAGAAACCATGGAAACCCCAAATCTTGAAGGCCGGACAGGGATTTGAACACGCGTCCTCCCGAATGTGAGACCAGAGCGTTACCGTTAACGCACCACGCTTGGTTCAAAACCAAGGTACCGTTGATTAATCGAAACATTTGTGCAATGCAAGAGGAAAAATGGCGTAAGCAACAAAAAAAAGTCACTTTTGTGCTTTAAAAAGAACGACATCCCCTTGAGCGAATCTCCTCGTTGAGGGAAATCACTAGTGTTTGATGAAGAATTTTTAATGCTTTTATCCAGGAGATTCGGCAAATGAAATGAACCCTGGACGGTCAACAGTCTTATAGCAGCTGTATTCCACGGAATATGCGAAAAAAGGCTAGGAACTTTTGAAAGAGCACTGTATTTTGAAATACGATAATTAATCAAGTGCAGCTCATACGCACGTGCCTTAAATGTGTCAGTTTCATCTCACGGACGAATTTTTATTGCGTAGTACCTGGGTGACCGATCTTCGCTCGGCATCTTTCGATTTCTCTTCAGTATGCAAGATTTCATCAAAATCCTGAGAGAAGTTTGTGAGAAATTAATTTTATGTATTTACAAGAGTTGCTCATATAATAGTATTAGATTGGAAAGATTAAATATATAGACAGTATAAAAACCTAACCTGAAGGTTGATTGGATCTTCCAGAAGGAGGCTTACTAAGCCATTGTTTCAGAAATAGGATGGCCAGTTCCTTTCCTCTGGGACCTACAATTTAAGGTGGATTTCGAACCATAGAACGCCCTAGCGTAGTTCATATGATCAAATACAAATCTTAAAAATTTTTGTCCCCACCGGGATTTGAACACGGGATCGTAGTCAGAATTTTTTTAGAGATAGTGCAGAAACCACTTTTTCCCCACTAATTACATTTGAGCTGTCAGACCGCTCAATATTTGTTATACATTCAATATACTCGTATTTCTTTCCTACTTACGTAAAATGTTTTACAGTTAAACTGGTAGTATTTAATGATAACCGGTTACTGTGCAAAGTACGGCTCGTAGAAAAACTGTTAAATCGGGTTGAAAATACAGCTAGCTGCTTCCTTGGCACTTTAAGGAAAAGTGTACCCGAAAGCCGTAAAATATGTAACAAAGTTGCAATTAGCGCCAAAACATACGATTACGCACATTACAGCCTATGCATTAATAGACATCTTGAGCCATCTGTGACGTTTTTATAGTCAGAATTTGGTGTTGGAGCTGTTTTCATTACTCAGAACCCATTAAGCATCATGGAATGTTAGTAGTCATTCTGGTCAAGGTTGCCATTCAACCCAAACACAACAAGATTAGGCACATTGCTGACTTAGCGGCAATAGATGTCCGAGCCGCTTGTGACGTTATTAGAGTTAGAATTTGGTTCTGGAGCCACCTTAGTCACTCAAAAACCACGATACATCATGGAATATTAGTCTTCATGCAGGTTCAGGCTGCATTTAAACCTAACCACACCCTCCGCTAATACAGCTCCTTGAAAATCAACACATTCACGGTAAAGATGGCTGCGACATATTGGTTAATACCGCAAGTAACCCGACGATTTGCATTGTATTACTCTTGTTTTACCTGTTTTTTCGACTTCGCGTACACTTTTTTTTTGAATACTAATGCATAAGGAGTGCGTTAATCACATTTTAATCCCGAAATAACATTTTTTTCTACTGTCCGTACTTTCAGCTGCACTACAATTCAGTAATATTGATGTTTGTGTTAAATACACATGCGGTTAAAAAGTAAACGATGATTTTCAAAGAAGTTTTGTAGAGCACAGAATTATTTTTGACAAAGCCAATTTTAAATATCTTCTTTTTAAATGTTTTACATGGGTCAACTAGTATACAAAAAAGCTTACAGTTGTTTACTACAACCAAAGATAAAACGGTAGGCACAAAGCAGCGTTAAAAACAAAAAAAAAATAAGGTTGAAAAAAATAGCATTTGACAAAGCCAGTATCTATTTTTTAAATATCTACTTTTTAAATGTTTTACAATTAAACTGGTAGTTCTAGTATTCCTCAGAAGAAATGAATGCAAGAAATGTTCGTTTAAATCTTTGAGTTCCTTGAAACCAAAGAGAAAATATTAGTAGGCTTCCTGGTACCTGAATCGTCTACGAGATGGCGTTAGAGCTGTTTTCGAGATACCAAGAGAAAAATTGTTCGTATTTTAAAATTGGGTTTTTGCAGGGAAAACAACTATTTAAGAGTATATCAACTTAAAAAGCAAAATATTATCTAAATACGAAGTTTCATTCAAATCATTACAGCCGTTTCCGAGATCCAACATATATATATATTTATATACAAGAATTGCTCTTTTAAAGATATAAGATTAAAATGAGAACCTTAATCATTTATTCTTCACTACGTTTTCACAACATTTTGGGGTTTGCTGCCTTTGGTAAGTTTTACTCGTGGTTAGAACGGTCAATTTTGAAGCTTTGGTTTTATGGTAGTATGCCCTTGCTGACGCCAAGCATTTTATAACTGCTGCGAGGTTGAACTACGAGTACGTACTAATGGGAGAATTGAAGTGTTTCCACCTGTATGTGAAAATTGTAGCTGTGTGTTATAAGTGCTTTTTTGTTTGTTTGTAAATGGTGTAGTTTACGAGGCATTCGTCTTGATGGCTGCGAGAAACCGCCTAAAAACCGCTGTCAGGTTAATCGGTACGTGAGGTCCTGGGTTCGTGCCCGGTTCCGTTATATCTCCCCGATCCTCAGTGCACTGAGCCATACTAGCGGGTAGAACGTTAATCACATGTCATTCGCTCTAGTAGTACATGAAAGTGTTGCTGAATGCTTAGCATCATTGTAATTATCACTTCTTTGTATTCCTCGAAACTCGAGGCCGTTCAGTTACGCCACGTCAGTGGTCCTAGCGAATGGTTTCCCTTTTTTTTTATCGTTTTGCTGGAGGATCAATACTGACAATTTTTACTGAATTTAAATCGTTGTATTAGACACCAACGCCAAACGAAATTCCATTTAAAACAGTCTTGGCATTCGTGGAAGGAATCTTCCTTTACTAGAATTCACGATATCGCCTGTTACGAATTCTAGGACTTTCAACAACAGCGAAATTACAGAGATAGAAAGATGCCATGTCTTTTAAGTAGTCTTGGTACTATATTTCAGGATGTCAATGGTCATTCAGATGATGTCAGGCGTGTTTAAGCCTTTTTATACGATGTTCGGTACATCGGCTATTTAATATATCAAGTAAGTGCTCACCAATCAATGGTCCCTAACTAATACTTCAGTAGTCAGCATCAACAGTCTGGCTGGAATGTATCTGGAGACAAAATTTCTTTGCTCTGAACCCAAAACATTGAGTTGCTCTCATAGTCCGTCGAGGCTTCAAGAGATTTTCATTTCTTTATATGAAAAATTGCGGATAGTACAAATACTTTATAGTACACGAATATAATACACCTGTCCTGAACAAGCGACCTTCAGTGACCAAGGATTTTCCCACCAGCGAAAGTTATTGAACGTAGTATTTCGTTGTTAACAATCGTCCAGCAATTGTATTCTACCGAAAAGGGGAAAAGAGGCAACAGTTATAATTTTTTAGATATGGTAGCTAATAAAATGAGACGGATACGCACGTACATTTAACGTTGAACAAAGCATTCTTATCGCTCCGATGATCTTTCGTGTATTTAAATGAAAATGGATAGTTGAATGAGTTGTTGCTGGATTAGCCACATTTTCAACCTAATATAAAAGTAGCAGCAGAAGTTTCCATTTAGATTTGGCTGATTCACGGATTTTTCTAACGGTTTGTTAAAACCCTTGTATGCATAAATCTCCAGCCAGCTGTTTGTCTTTGTCGACTGAAGTTTTTCTGGATAAAATATCTGGTCGTACTGTGACCCTCCGTAGTATGAACGAGGAGAACATCTCGCCGCCGAACTGAACTCTGGAGTTACGATCGGTTCGAGTTCACATGGCGTTACACTTGCAAAAATTTCTCAAAGCATCAAAAGAATATATCAAATGTTCCCCCATGTTACCTCACACAGGGTTAACAAACGTTGCTGCAAAGGTAACACTACTTGTAGATAGACCTCGACTCTGAAATACGTTTTCTGTCGTTGGCAAATGGCCTTAGGTGTTGTCGATATGTTCACTACCAGGGAGAAATATTCCTTTTTAAAACGTAGTTTCATATTCTATCATTTCATTTTATTTTTAAAAGTTATAAACTTCTTTGTGCTTTTAGTTATACAAACTGGACCTGTTTCTCGTTACATTTTACAGGTGTGTTTAATGATAACATTGCTCGCCATGGATAAACTTATGTGAATTTCAGCGATTGCACTGGTTGTTACTTTCATGACAATAGGTTTACTGGAACCGGAGTTTTAGGAAACACTAGAACATCCAAAATCAATAATGAAATTGAATGTAGGTCTTTAGTTTGAAATCAGGTTTATCACAGGTAGAATAGAAATTAATTTTCACACTAGCATTACATTACGAAACGTAAATAACTCATCTATACCTCACTCACACTATCCGATGAAAAGTATCCAAACACCTATTTGAAAATGCACTTAGAATTTACCGGCATCGCATTCCTTGTTATTGGAATTATTAAGGGGTGGTCAAACCTTTGCCTTAACTTTACTGGGAAGGCTTTCAATGAGGTATCTAAATGTTAGTGGAGGAATGGAAGCCTATTATTCCTCAAGAGCTAACACCAGAGAAGATAGCGATGTTGGATGCTGGGTTCTGCACGAAGTCGACGTTCTAACTCAACCCAAATGCGTTACCGTTGGTTCAAGTCAGGACTTTTGAATGACCAGTCCATTTCAGGAATGTTGTTTTTCATAAATCATTGCGTCACAGATGAAGTTTTATAACAGGGTGAATTTTCGTCTCCGAAGTGATCCTCTACCTCACACAGTACAATGACTTAAAAAGTGAACATATATTTCCGGGTTTCGAATATTTTTCAAGCGCTATTAGGAGACCACACTTTAACCATAACACCAACTCCTCTGCACTACAGGCACTTACCAAACCTAAACAGTTCCATCTGATTGCTACAGGGTGTAATGTCATTTATCACTCCAAATGAATCGTTTCCAGTCATCAACTGCCCATTGGCGTCGATCTTTACGCTAACTCAAGCGTAGCTTGGAATTAACTACAAAAATGTTTGGATTATGAGCAGCAGTTCGACATTTGTATTCCATTTTTTTGCAACTCCCCACGCACAGTCATTGTGCTGGCTAGATTTTTGATAGCACTTTGAAATTCACGAGTAATTCCTTACTTTGATTTCTTTCGATTTTTCACAAACATCCTCCACAATGCTCCACAGTCCCTATCCGACATTATATATGGTCTGCCTCATCTTGGTTTAGTTGTGCTATTTACTTCGCTTTACAAGTCCACAATCACATCACCAACTATGGACTTGGGCAGCATTAGAAGCGTTAAAAAGTCTCTGAGGGGTTTGTTACTCAGCTGACATACAATGATTAGTCCACGTTCGAATTCACTGAGCTCTCCTGACCGAGTCATTATGTTGTACCTGCTTCTATACTCACAACACAGATAGTGAGAAACTGTGTCAGAGGACGGGTTCCTGTCGCCATCATTGGCAGCATCTGCTTCTAGTATTTACGGTTTAGGTTTGCTGCCTTTTATGGTGATTGTTTCCATTACTTGTTTCTTCACAGGATTCTTTATTTTTTTACTTGTATAAAATAGAATTTTTGATTTTGAACATAATCCTTCAACATATTGTTGTTGGCAGGTACGGATGATTTCATAGTGTGACATAAATATCTTCCTCCAGAACACTCTGGCTATTGTTTTATATTTATCTGCTAGTCAGTGCATGTATATCTTCTGTTTTAAAGTTATATGGCAAATGTAGAGCTGTTTTCAATGCCCTATTTGATAGTACTTGAAGCATCTTACAATACTGACAACACAATACTCCCCGCCTCCGTTAATACTGTTCTATTCCGCATTACCTAGACCTGTCTGGATAGTTTTGAACAGATAGAATATGTCTTCCCATTTGGTTAATGATTCTGATTTCGGTTCTAATGCCGTCTAAGTTACTTTGACAGTCGAGGCAATATACGTAACTTTCAGGACTGTGTAAAAACGTATGTAAGTGGAATACTACGAAAAAAACTCGCGGGATGGTTACATTACAAGTTATCTTATTTAAATGACTGTGATAATCGCCTCTCTGTCGAAGTTGGTCGTAATGGCCCTCGGGCTGAACGTTTTAATGAAGAGATTTTTAAAGCCTCCCATGGTGTGTGTGTGGTGTGGGCGCACCTGCCGACTCGACTGGAGGGCCCTCGGCAGAGCAGGAACTCTCCACCAACTTCCGACAGGGCCGTTCAAGAGCTCGCCGACCAGCAGCCAGTTAAAAAACTGGCCCAACTCTCCGCTCTCATCGGCAATCGATGTCCGGGCAAACAGCCGCGTTGTTCCCACTGCCGAGAGTGGCCTGTCCTAGTTCAGAAATACCAGCGAAAGTCCGCCGGAGCGGGACAGCGATATGAGCATTAGCAGTATTGCAGCAGGTCAAACAACTTAATCGAAGATTCGGAATGTGAGGCTGACGGCTAAGTCTCCCACTACTCGAACCAAAACAACTGTTTAACAATATTTATGAACGATTGTTCCCTTGAGTTTGCTTCTGTGCATTAACGTGACTCGTACAGGGCAATGGGAGGAACATCAAACCCAAGTTAATACCTCAATCCTGCCGCACCGGACGTTATTATTACCGTTTTTTGGTGAACGAACCAAATTTACACATCAGCAATTACGACATGTTCAATCAAATTAATATTCAACACGCAAAAAACATTGACAGGTGAGCTTTTCGTAGATAGAACCCTGGCTTTCCTACCATTACCATGACAACAGAGTAGATGCACCACTTAGCATCGTTGCATCGTTGACCTCCCCCCCCCCCCCATCTCCACATTAACAGCATAACGCTCCACTTGGATGAATAGGGTGTGAACTTTCACCTTGAGGCAATAGATCTTCTTTATGCCGATTTGAACGCCAGTTCCGCAGTTCTAAATTCTTTAATATGGATGATATCATGACATTACAGGTGGGTGAATCCATTACATTTCAGGAACGAATACAATTTGAGACAGCAAATATTCCAATATGGAGAGAAAAATGGGTTGTAAGTGTACCAGATAAAGTTGTTATCTACAAGAGGTTATCGACAAATCTTCAGTATAAATTAACTGCCTGAGCAGTCCAGCAATAAACTGGGTAAACTATTTGAGAATCATGTCACACAAGAGCATGGAGTGAAATAAAATCCAAATAGCAGAATGCGCTTTAGGATGAATCGTCAACAAATGCAGTAAAGTCGAGAGGATCGGGGATAATATAGAATAGTATTACACATGAATGATGAGATGGAAGTAGTTATAGGAAGGAAACAGACAACGCCAGTGAAATAATGCCGACTCTTCTTCCTTGCACTTATCCCGCTATTGCAGAGTAGGCATTTGTTCAGGATGCAACCTGTTTGGGATTTGGCCGGCTTGTCGCTGAGCCTGACGCCTCTCTGTGAGGAAAGTTTTGTTGAGATCTATCAGCGTAACGCGTAACTATGTTCTGTGTACTTTTGTTAGTTAAATGTGTAGTTTATGATTCGGAGATTGGGGACCATCCAGGTTCTCGCTCTGGTGATTACGGAAAATTGCAATCAGATCGGCCGGTCTGCGGCGACTAGGATTCGATTCAAGCCCTCAATACCAACCGATTCACTGTGTCGCCTTAGCGCACTGACAAGGGGAGACTGCCAATTTTAAAATTCAGATTCGTCTCATATTATGTGTTATAAAAACTCATGGATAGAGGTGTAATGTGTCAAATCAGTAACATGCGCATCTTTGCCGTTGTCGAGAAAATCAGCATTGAAATATTCCGTTGTGTTCAAATACTTTCTATGCTACGGAGATTTAAAGAGGCGCTTGTCGCAGTGAGAATAAGTCCGTCGATGCCGGATCGAAACTCGCTGCTGGAAACTTTTTTATTTATTCAAATATATGCACAGATAATTCCCCGCAATCAGTTTCAACAAGTATGCATACAAAAAGTTTCTTAAATGCTATTTTTTTGTGAAAAATTGGCACTTTCGAACTTCATTTGTTGTTCGGAAACAACATTTATATTTCAATAATAGAAATATGTACTGTGGCTGGTATGAAATACAAATTATTCTGGTAGTAATTTTGAAGCATGTGATGTTAGACTAATGGTGCATAATTCTCACATTTTCCGGCTTGTGCTTTCATCGGACGTGTGAAGATAATATTCTTATTAAAATCAGTTGGAATTTCTCCTGTTTCATAACTTTTTGATATCAGTTTGAATAATCTTTTGACTCCTTCTTCTCCTAGGGATTTAAGAAGTTCTGCAGGGATCTTATCAATTCCAATTGCATTATTTGCTTTCAAGTCATTCAGACCTCTATCAAATTCTGTCCTCAAAAAACGATATTCTAAGCCATTAATGTCGACATCTCCTTCCTTTTACATTACGCTATTGTTCAAGTCGTCCCCATCATAGATTATCTCAATGTATTCCTTCCATCGATTAACTCTATTGTCTGAGCTTAAAAGAGGTTTCCAATCGGCAGCTTTAATGTTACATCTTTTCTTCATTTCTCCAAAATTTTGTTTGATCTTCCTATACGCAACCTCTACTTTTCTTGTACCCATTTTTCTTTTGATATTTTGCGTTTCCTATTTATTTGATTTCTAAATTCCTTGTATTGCTCTGTTCTTCCTTCATCCTGAGCATTTTTGTGCCTTCTTCTCTGATCCATCAGCTCAAAAATTTCTTCCGTGATCCAAGGTTTTCGGGCGGCTTGTTCCCTAAAGCCAAATGGTTCTTTACCAGCTTTCATTATTTCTCTCTTCAATGCATTCCATACGCCTTCGGTTGAGCTCCTTTCAGAGTTATTTCTTAGACCTAAGTTTACCATTTCTGCAAATTTTTTTCTCGTACTAGATTGTTTCAGTTTATTCACTTCCAATCTGTTCTGCTTATATTGCTTCCTTATTCGCTTGAATTTCAGCCTGCTCGTCATTACTGTCAAATTATGGCCAGAGTCTATGTCTGCTCCTGGGTACGCTTTACACTCTAGAACTTGATTCCTTAATCTTTGTTTGACCATGATATAATCTAGCTGATATCTGCCTGTATCCCCTGGACGTTTCCAGGTGTACATAGTTCTTGCATGGTTCTTAATCAGTGTATTTGCCACGACTAGCTTATAGTTTTCACAAAATTCTAATAACCTGCTTCCTCACACATTTCTTTCTCCTAGACCATAACTTCCTTCAGTATTCCCCTCGTTTCCTTCTCTCACTACCGCATTCCAATCAAACATGATTATTATATTTTCCTCCTTCACATACTGGATTAATTCTTCGATTTCAGGACATATTTGATCTATTTCATAGTCATCTTCCTGTGACGTTGGCATATACACTTGTACTGAATTGGTTGGGTGGGCTTAGTTTCTAACCTCACTAAACTGTTCGTAATAACTCACCCGTTTCCCTACTCTCTTGTTCATTACAAGACGTACACCACTAACTCCACTGACAGCTCTTGTGTTTACTATTCTGTATTCCCCAGATCAAAAATCCTGTATGTCGTTCTACTTAATCTGACTAATCCCGACGGCATCTAACTAAGTCATTTCGTCTCCCTTTTTAAGTTTTCTAACCTATCTTCCCTCTTCAGACTTCTAACATTCCACGCTCAGACTCGTAGATTGTTTTTACCCATTCTGATGGCTTCTCCCTGAGCAGTGCCCACCCGGAGATCAGATTGGGGAATATTTTACCCAGGAAGAAGCCATCACGATATATGTAATTTGATGTCCTCGGGGTACCCTTTGGATCATTAATGCAGTGGTTTCCCGATGTCTTCTGCATCCCCATGTCGTTGATCTTTCTGAATCATCCGCCTTTACGGGCCGTTTCCAACACCACCTTTGGTAATGTGCTTTTATAACAAACAGTATGAACTGATTATGATTTTTACAATTGGTGGCCTCCCCTTTTGACTCACATCGGGGGGTGAAATAATGCTCACTTAAAAAAAAAAAAAAAAAAAAAAAAATTCAGAACCCGCTACGTCGGCGAAGAAGGTACACGAAAAGTGAGTTTCGATGCTTGAGACTGTCAGTGGTCCAGGTGTCATTAACAACACTCCAACATAAGAAGGGCAAGAGATAGTTTTTATATTTTGACTACTTTCTAAGCATGATGTTTAATGTCTATGAATCTGAAATTAAAAGAGGGAATAATTCCAGCATTCACCGATTTTTGAAAATAGTTTAAAAATCGTGATCAGCAGTTCGAGTCCAACATACGTAGCTCTCAACGTCCAATGCATTGATGCTACAACTTCCCAAGTAGCACGGCCAAATTTTAGAATCTGTCTTTTTATCATTACCAGGGTCATAACGCGGTCACAACATAGGTGATATTCACATCTGTAAATTTAGTGTAGTCATTAAGATATAATAGCCTAAAATTAGATGACGGAATTTAACATTGATTTTATTACCTTTAGACCTGACTAAATTGACAGAACTATCCCAGGCTCTTGGTACTCTTCTATAAAAGGAAAAGGCTAGAAGAAAATGAGGTACCTAATGAGATAGACGTGCCCATTTCTTCATGTCGTAAAGAATATGAATAAAAGGACTCACTAATCTCTCCCTGCACAAACTATACTGCTATATACATACAGATTAATTTAAATCCTGGATGATGGTTCCTACGGTATTTTACGCCCGTTTGTAAAAAGGGATAAAGCAGTAATGGTAGTAGATATAATATCCGCCACAGTGGTTTGTTGAGTTTACGTAATGTTGGAGAGCACAGGCGTATATCTACTACTCAGTACGATTTTCACATTCGTCTGTGCGAATATTTCAGTTGTTTCTGATCTTAAACTCCCCACCTAACCCCCTCTACCACCAAAAAAAATTGGTGTAAAAGAAGAAATCGACGAATAACGAGATTACAAAGTAATCGAATAAACCCTTTTGTCTGACGATATGGTTCGTGTGGCGTTTGTTCTAAAGGCACCAGACGCTTAACTGACAGTATATTGGACCCTTTTTGGCTCTCCTCAAAGCTCTGAAGCGTGGAGCCTGGTAAAAGAGTATTTTGTGGCGAGTGTGTTTGCAACGCAAGCAGCGGATCTGAGGAGACCAATTAAAACCAACGTGGTCTTTTTCTAATCCCAACGCAATTCACTCTGCTGTATCTACTGGAGCGTTACCTTGTTGCTCCAGAAGAGGGTTTATCCGTAATGTTCGTCGCAGTTATTATGCACATTGTTGCTGTCTTAAAAATATTTCTAAATGCTGATGGGCATTTCGTTCGGACGACCAACCATCCAGATTTCGATTTTCCTTGATTTCCCGAATTCACACTCGTTGAATGGCGGGATGGTTCCTTCATTAAAGTAAAGTCCAATTTTCTTCTCATTCCTTGCCCATAATTTTCTCTCGGTACCGTCAAACAGAATCCAGTTTGCAAAATATTAAATATTTGTTTAATTCGACAATATTTTAAAAAAATTCTTCATTAATATTAAAGGTATTTCTTGACATTCGTAACTTTAGTATTTGTTTTTATATTCATTTAGGACGTACGAGAAACCGCTATCTGTTTTAATGCGCATTTTGATACAAGTAATTGTGACTGGCCTAGTCAATGTCACGCGAGGCTAATCAGCCAATACGAGAGGTTTTTACAAAAAAATATGACACCGCTAGACTTTGCGTCAATACGTGGCAGTAGTTAATAAGAAGCCTCCAAAATTTAACTTGTTTCGCGCAAAAAAGTTTGTTTAAGTTTATGGTGTTTGCAAAAAGTGTATTCTGGGAGAATATGGAGTATTTACTAATCTCCAAGAGTGTAGTAATAGGGAAAATGCGAAAAAAAAAAAAATCAATCGCTAGGATAAAATGCCTTGTGTGGGAACACTGTCCTAAGAAAACTATATATAATTTAAGGGAAAATAGTAAATGATTTTCATTCGCCATATCGGAACTTGTTTAATTTAGTGTGTTTAAGTTTGTAATATTTTGACTCAAGAAGGAAGGTGAATGAGCCGCGACGTAGAAGGGAGTTTCGAGTAGTGTGAATGTGATGTTGATTTATGGTGTCAAGGTTAACTGACCGGAATATCTTTGTCTAACTGGGTGTAACTCACCACGGAAATAAAAAAGCAATTATATTAAGCTAAGTGTTCAGCAACCCATTAAAATGAACGAAGTGATTTTTGACTGTGTTAAAGAAATATTCAGAGTAACTATTGAACCGTAGCCGTACAACAAACTTCTTTAAATACTGTGTTTATGAGATCTTTCAAATATCGGGAATGAAGTCTGGTAAAAAAAAAAAAGAGTTCATTCTGTGGATAGGTCAGATTACGTCAAATAAAAACAATATTTCTACGCTGAGTGAACAGATTACCGCTAGATAGCAGCACCACACGTCACAGAGATATTGATAAGCTGTGTGTATTTTCCAGAGTAAGGATCTTTTCGTATATTGTTGTTTCTATATGGGAAACATTTCATCATTTAAAATTGTTTCGCAAAAGAGTTTGCGTATTACATGTGTTAAACCTGTCGAAAAGTTTTTTTCTAATATTTTTGTAAGGCGAAGTAAGTGTTTTGCTACCTATTTTAGTTCAAAAGTAAATAGTTGCTACAAATGAGACAGTTTTTTCTTATATCCTACAACAAACCACAACCTCACTATTCATCATATACCATTCACGAAATTTTCACGCCTGCCATCTACTTCCTTTCGAAAAATGGAACGTAATACAGTAACTACTGAAATCCTTAACGGTGGTGATATTGGCCGTATCTTATATGATTTGAAATTCCACGACCAAAAAGATTATGCGTTGTCTTTAATAATGGAAAATCCTAAACAATATACAAGTTTAAAATAAGTATTTTCACCATTTACGTTTGCTTAAAATGCACAAATACTATAACTTTATGATGTACTGTGTTAAAATGCACAAATACAGCCAGATACTTCATTTCAAAATGGCCTCAGCCAATTCCAAACCGTGGAGGAACCATCAAATCTCTGAATTAATGTTCTATCTCTTTACTACCATCCACAAAGAAAGTGAAAGCCTAGAGCAAAACACCATATTTTTGTTAGTTTGTTGAGGAATGGCTTGTGTCACGGTATGAAGGCCTCAGATTAAATGTCACATTAACTTGTTGTTGTTCTTGGAAATGTTTTAGGTTACCGCAAAGCTAACTGTGTATGTGCAGCACTAATATTCGTGCTTTCATAACTCTACTTGACAAATACCTGAAATCCAGGTAGTTAAAATATGTATGAGGTGGCCACCGCAGTACGCGGGATGATGGAGTGCTATCTTTCGCAACCGTTCCCCAGAGGACAGGGAACTCCGCACTGGCTGCTGCATGCGATAATTCTCGGAGACGCACTACAAGACGCAACATGCCACCCTCCGACAGCCATAAATATTCAACATCTGACGCCAAGCCAGACGAAGTTCACCGGCATAAACGCGGCGTGCTCCCGGTGCCCGTTAATATCCGGAGGGAGGGACACGTCAGCTGTTCCATTTTACCAACGCGTTTGGGTTTGAGGAGCGGAGCAGTCAACAGTCCTCAAAACTTATTTTGTTTCCTGCCACTGATGGATATGTAGTAAGATAAGAACTTCGAGCAACAAATACTATACCTTTTACCTATTATCCCACCAACATCAAAATTCCAAGCGAAATCGACATAATAAACTTGAAGGGAAAATGAAATCGTCAAACCAAGAATCCGCAAATAGAGGCTCATCGGTTAAGGCGTCTGACTGGTGACGAAAGATCGCAGGTTCGAATCCAGGTCTGGTATTTTCGAAAGCCTTTAACCCGAAGTACATCGCTGGCACTGCTTAACTGTGTACCATCCATGAAGAACGCCAAAACGATTTCGTGGTTCGAATTACACGTAAGTTATAGGTCAGCTATACACCGTATGATTAGGGGGCGTCCATAACATAAATTACGTGAGGTGAAATGGGGGAGAGGGTCCGGCGAAATCTCATCAAGGCGAATTGGGGGGGGGGGGTCAACGGAAATCTCAAGTGAGGTTTTGAAAATTTTTGTCTGGAAAAACACCTCACGTAATTTATGTATGCCCCCTTACCGGCTTAGGTAAGTTAGCCAATGTGAGAGGCGCATTGCGCGGCGAATCGAAAATGTTTCTCTCAGCCTTCTGGATCTCCCTGCCAACAATGCTATACCATGATTTCATTTGATCTATTATGCCACCAAAATGACAATTCCAAACGAAACTAACATCGATAAACTTCAGGGGAAAAAAGATATGTCTAATAAACGATAGATTATATCTAATAAAAACCCTTCGATCTTTTATTTTCTGTTCATTCAATAGGTCTACTATTATCCGCAAATAACGAGTATTTCTACTTTTATATGCCTCTATTGTCAATTAGTCAAGTGGCACCTTTCTAGAATTGTCATGAAATCTCTGTTGTTAACGTCATTCGGACACACAAATGTTGAACATGGGAGCACTGGACAACCAGGCAACATTCGCGACCGGTTAAGCGTTTAGGGAAATTTCTCTTTCCGTATCGACGGAGTACGACAACACCACAGTTAAAATCAGTTAATATACATTTATATCAGATTAATTGTACTGGATTAAGTTACGGATCGCAATCAAATTATCTCATACTCACTACTGCTTATCGTGGATGAAGAAGTCAAGCAACTATCGAAACCTTATTCTTTAGTTGCTATATGTGATTAATATCAGTCTTACTTTTTCTCTAAAAGCGATTAGGCGTTGGCGTCAGTTTTAACGGCTGAGAGGGAAGGCAGGTCACATGTGTTACAATTAGCAGTGTTCCAGCCTAATCGGCGTGGCTTCATTAACGCGGCCACGTGAGCCTCAAAACGCTGTTATTGCCGCTTTGTTTGCTGTCCACGCAGCCTCAAATAATGTCTGTTCACTCACTAAATACCTGTTTCAATCGATTATCCCGTGGAGAAACTTCGTTGTTTCAAATTCTGTACTAATAACTCTACCTGCTATATTTTCCAGCTGTTCCTTCGAAGCCACTAAAAATACGGCTAGATCCATTTCTTCCTCTATACTGCGCAATCTTTTGATCGTTGCCTCTCGTATGTAACAGCTTTGACAAATCTCTGACTGCCGTGGGAGGCATTGCATATTTCTTTGCGTATACCATGCAGTTACTTTTTATTTGTGTGAGATAGTACCGATAAAGAACCCCCGTAGAAACTTATGTGCTTTTAGGTATTTTTTTTTTTTTACTTATGGTTTTACGCCTTGTCGAAGTCGAAGTCATTAGAGGCGGGATGGGACTAAAGACAAGGAACGGGAAGGAACTCGGTCATGGCCTTTTTGAATGAAGCATCCCGGCATTCGCCTGGAGTGATTTGGGACTCGAACCGGCGTTGTGCCGAATGTGAGGCCAGAGCATTAACCAGTCACCCACCACGCTCGGTAGTAAAGTGGAGTATGAAAATCTGTTTCCCAGCGCTAATATGTTGGAAAGTGGTCGCAAGACATAGGACGCTTCCTCTTACAATATATTTTACCAGCCTCACTAGCCTCGAGGGCAACCTTTTGTTGTTTGGGAACTCAGTCTTATCTATGCTATTTCCGAACCTCGCGAGAATATTCATTATTAAGCCAATGAAATAACGTCATACCTTGTTCACGTGAACGGGAGGCAATGTGGGCTTCTCTTCCTTCGTCACACTATTAGCGTAAGAGTGCACTTCTAGTTAAGGGGAATACCTTGGAAACCATGAGGTAGCAAACTTCTTTACTCTACGCGTCACTAGGCAGTGGCTCGATTTTATTCCCTGATTCACTCTCTGTCGATCTGGAAAGGTAGAACTTCACGAATAAGTATTTTGTTGCTTCAGTTGCAACATTGTTATGATGTAAAGTATTATATTTTCAGCAGTACTTTTGAATATCAATAAACTTACCATAGCCTTTGGTCAGCCTTTTGTTATAACATGTATTCCTTTCACTTTACTAGCAATAAGTAACAATGTTACTACCCTCTCTTGATTACGAAGTCGCATATCTGTGGTGATCGAGATGAACGTGATCTCCGTTCGGGCCACTGCAGTGGAGGTGAACAGCGGTGCGGCGCAAGGTTCTGGGTTGCGCATATCTTGATGTGTTACTGGAAGGAATGCAATCGCATCGACGTTTTGTCAGTTTTGGTGGTGAGAGAATTTAAACCAACGTGAACACAGCATGGGATGAGAAGCCACCAAATTTTAGGAAAGGTGTATTGAAGAAAATTACAATTCATCAAGAGCGAGAAACTCTAATATGATTACCTACAAAATCGTGTTTTAAACCGAATGTACTAAAAATTATTTTATAAAAAGCTTTTTAAAAATCAATAACAAATGATTGATAACTGTGGTTTATTCTACATGTTGCGGTGTTCTCTTTCAAATAGTTTATAAGTCAAACACACACACACACACACACACACATAAAGTTGAAAAAAAATGGCTCTTAGACAATTTTGAAAGCATTTGTACTACATATATATTATCCATTTCTAGAGATTCTCTTGATAATGTTTGATTTTTTTGTTAAAAAACATATTTTCTGAAGTAACAAATTTCTTTAATTATTAAATTAGTTGTTCTGTGAAAACTATAAAACCGAGAAAGATCACTACAGTTTTTCTTGTAATTAGTGGTAGGCTGGAATATCACTGTAAATTTTGATAGAATTTTCGGATAAAGGAAGGAAAGCATAAATTATTTACTGAATTTTTGCCGAATTCTCGTAAAAATCGTCGAATAGAAGGCAAAATCTATACATTTAATAAACCGGTGGGATAGCAACTCTCATTTGACAGATATAAGATTATATACGGATAAATTTTACCTTCAGCAACCCTCAAAAACCCCTATATTTACTGTAACTCTACGATTTTCCCATAATCTTGTTGAGGTTAGTAATAACTAGAACATTGACGAACTACAATTTGTTAAGTCAAAGGATTCGGAAGTTACGAGGGTGAAGAACGGAACGTTAAAAATGATCATGAATAAGTTTCCAAGTAATACGCAGGCATAGAGTAATAAGCAGAAAATTATGAAACTCGCAACTGCACTCTTAAATACCTCCATACAATTTGCTACTTGAGTATTATTTACTATTCAGAATTTGTCGAGCTTCATTATTGTGTGTGTTGTTAAATTTTACTAGGTATCAGTAGTTATTTTATTCTTAGTGACTACTTCACAAAGTTTTTTTTTTTTTTTTTTTTTTTTTTTTGAAGTTCCAAGATGGGCGCAAGCAGCTTTATTTTTGCCCCAAATTATTTCCAAATTTTATGATTGGCCGTTGTGACTGCATCATTCTTTACAGTCTGTTCCAGCGGCCTCAATTGCATATTTCCATTAACGGTTATCATTAATAAAAGCGATTTTGACAGAATGCTTCATTAGTGGTCTATATGTGAACACTTATTCTTTAATGTGCTTCCCCAGCGAACTCTGTAATACCACGATTAGTCTGACAAAACAAAGAGAGAACACGTGCCTATGAGATTCGTGGTCTTACGTTAGTTGGTTACGGCTGGGAGGTTGAAGGTGTCAGTATCTGTTGAGAGGAATAACAAGATAGGCTTCATGGAACATATTGCGAAACACATCAGCCATATTGTGACCTTCTCCGTTCAGCAACTTCAGTGTTCCGCAAGTATTGAAGGTCGAGTTTCAACTGGCATTAAAATAATTTATTCCCAAATCACTCCAGGAAAATGCCGGGATGCTGCCTTCAAAAGGCCATGGCCGAATTCCTTCCCATTCCTTGCCCCCCAACCTTTCTCGTCTCTAAAGACCTGGCTATTAAGAGACGTTAAGCAGTTAATAATAATAATTTATTCTCGAGGGACCTTTGAACTAGAATCTGCGCAATGCGATTGTTGTGTTAGGGATTAACGTTCCTATGTCCACACCCGGATGGAATCCCCGTCCGGGCATCCAGATTTGGGTTTTCCATGGTTTCCGAAATCACTCCAGGCCAATGCGGGATGCTTCCTACAAAAACCCATGGCCGAATTCCTTCCCATTCCTTGCTCCCCATCCTTTCCCGTCTCAAAAGACCTCGCTGTTAGAGAGATGTTAAACAGATAAAAAAAAATGTCCACACCAGTCCTGTATTCTACCCAGCCGTCCATCTGAATTTATCCAGCATGAATCTTTTTCACCTCTGCTGCGCCGTAACAGTTGGCGAAGGAAGCAATAAAATTTAATAATAAATCCATGGTTGCTTAGCAGTAACTGTAGAGTGAAGGAAATATTCGAAATACGTGGGATTTTCGACGGGTTTTTGCTCCAGCGATACTTTTGTTTGTTGTCTTTAGTTGATTTTGCAATTGGCGCTGTTAAGAATTTGCTATTATTATTGATGTTCTGAATGTCATGGTTAGGCAGAACCTGTTTGGAAGATATGGTTGTTAGAAAGGTTTCCCATCAACTGGCTTCAGTGCACCATTAATGAGGAAACGAACCACTTGGATCATTATTACTTAGATTGATCCTTTATTCTAAGCGCGGCGAAAGATGTTGTTGCTAATGGTAGCATACATCATTGTATTAGCGCCTGATTTAGAGTCACCATTCGTCGACAGTTTGTATAGAGCATTGGCATCAATAGTAAGTTTTATCTCCATAAAAATCGAAACAGATTGGGTGAGAAGCCTCTTCTTTATAATAACTTTGTTGTTGGCAATGTGGCCTCTTCTTTGACTATTCAGCAGCACTTGTGTCGAACAGTTTGTCGTGTCTGCGTTTGATCAGTCAAAAGCGACAGTACCTGCGAGTTTTGAATAACTAATGAGGACAAGGAAACAAGCTATTGACGGATAGTCTATATATGATTAACGACAGGAACTTAAAGGAAAGTTTAATCTAAACAGCGTTTCACAACACTAAAACAGTCTAGGTGTGAAAACGTCTACAGGTAACCTGCAGTAATTCTATGTCTTAAAATAATGTCTTAAGAAACATATCCTGTGTAACATTTAGCTACAAAGCATGACGGGAACTCTAGTTCAGCTAATTATCTGAGAACTTTCACTATTGCAAGTTGTACAGAGTAAAAAGTTGACTCTTTGCATTTTTTTAATAGAAGATTTTATTGTGCTACGTAAAAGCAGAAATCTTGGGCTGCTGGACAGGCAGAATCCGGCCTATCTCACTTATTTATGTGAAACCTGAAGTAAATAATTTCGACAACGGTCAAGAGAAACTTCACACAACAGATATGACGTATCCATTCATCTGACTCGCCTGTGTTTGGAGGTCACAGCGAGGATGGGGGGGGGGGGGGGGGGAGGGGGGGAGGGGATTAGTTGTAGTCACCAGTTTTTCTGAGTAGGTTCAGTGACCTTACAATATGTGGCAGTACTGACTGTTTGTGGAGGGAGAGACAGAAGCCAAGTTTTGGCACGTACAGAAAGATTGGTGGAAATGATTTCGGCGGCTAATGTGCTAATAAGATCAGGGGTCCAAATAAATGCAGCCAGTGAGATATTACATCTTTGTTTCTGGTTTTTGGTGGCTGGTCTCGAGGAAGATGAAGGCGAGAAGCCAGGAGTGAACTACTGGAGAGTTGCTTGAGGGCTGCGGAAGCGTCTTCGGTGTTTACGTCGCATACTACTGGCGCCGTCACGAGTGTTACAAGTACTGAGTGCGACGCCACAGAGCCCGAAGTTTTTTGTTTTGTGTTTCCGACGCATACAGTGAGTCGATATTTCAACGTAGAACGTCGATGGTGAATCGATCTGATACGTCTACATTATGCTGCGGCATTGTGGATGAGTGGTGACAGTGACCGCCAAACTAGCAGTGGCGAAGATTTCGCACATCCAAACGGTAATATACGAAGTATAATGTTTCCAGTGCATTGTTTCATTTCAAGGGAAAAGAACACGCTCTGACAGGGAGACCTGTTGATAAAGAGTTTTTTTTCAGTGGCTCTACATTTGATATATAATAAAAGTAAATCTGAGCGTAGCTGAGTGGTGCCCGACAGTTAATAGTTTGATGTTTCTTTTTGATAATCCTGGGATATACCAATTTTACGTAATACCAGAGGCTGGTATCGGTTGAAGGTTAAAGACAGAATTCTAATAATTTGCTTATGTATTTCCTTTAACAGTAATAAGCGTATTTTGTGTGTTAATGTTGATGTTTGATTTCCATACGAAAAATGTTCAATAAATCATGAAACTTTAAACATTATGTTTTTCATACGTAAAATGTGAAGGTATCCCATCATAAAAAATTAATAATCAATAATAAACAACCCCAGTATAATTTTTTATAGTTTTTATGTTCTATTTTAAAGCGTAATTACTGAACTTGATTAATTGAGTGCATGCCGTTTGACTCTAATTAAATCTGGTCAAGTATGCCAGATGCACTCAAGTTGGCGAGAAGAAGTTAAAGTGAAATCTTCAGCTTTCAATTCGGCTGCTGACTGGTCACCAAATCTCTGTGAAGCCGGTCAGAAGAATCTCTCAGTATTTCTCTCTCGACCACTTCCTCCCTTTCTTTTGTATATGATTTGGAGCTGACTTAATTCCATTTGGAGAAATTATTGAGTACACCCATAGCAAAGTCTCGACTAGCACTGCTTTAGATCCCTCAGACAGATAGCGGATATTAAAACATTTAATCCAATAAATAATTTATTGGCAATGAAGTACGGAAAGAACAGTCTCACTAGAACGATCACCAGCCGGTAATGCGGCAGGGATTCTGCGTAGTGAAACACGAAAGGTGGACGTGAAAACGAATATGTGGAATTAGTAAGTCAAAACTGACTGTAAATTACCAGTATAGTGTCGTGTTTTTTAAACACCACTTTCGGTAATTCCTAACACATACATTCACTCACACACTTACATAAAATCGGAAACAAAATAGCAAAACATCAATCTCCCACACAATTTCAAAACTGGCGCTGTCAGCGCACCACCACATTTGACATTAAGAAAACATAGTGGCCACCGAAAACAAGTGAGTTGTAGCAGACGCAATATTTACATCCTGTACGTAGCAGCTAAGACAAATGGCTGTAATGGAAACATGCTTTGGAGAAAAAGCAGAGATATGTGGTTACGAACCAAAAAACCACTAATGTAAATAGTAAGTGTAAATAAGCAGAATGCAGAATTTAGAATTATGTCAAACATCATATATTAAGTTTGTAAACCCAATGTAAATTTCAAAATAGATCGTCGCTGATGATGCCTCGGTGAGATGCGAAACGCCACCTGCAAGCATTTAGAAAAATTGTTGATCCTGTTCTAATGAGGGGAGCTAAAAGTCTTGCCATCTGTCTACGAAACGTGTAACTTTGTGTTCTGTATGATAAATGATGCGGAAGTAGACGAATGTTCTAGGATTCGACTCGATGACTGCGGGAGACCGCTTAAAAACCGCAATCAGGAATGCAGGAACGCGAGGCCAGGGATTTGAATCTATGGCCGTTGTACGATGATATTTTCTTGTGTAATTTTACTAGATATGGGCTATTAGTGTAAGTTAGTAAATGCCTCCATTAGGTGCTTTGTGCTGGACCAGATTGGACTGTAACTCGATATTGGGTCCCTGTTAATTGGTTACAGTGCGTCCGACATGTGTGTCTGGAACACCTGGTACTGAGGCAAATACTATCGTATTGTCAGCTTGCTTCCTTACTTGTCAGAGGTCAACCGATAGTATCGCTCTGAGTGCCTTCATCTATACAGAAAATCAAAATATAAAGATAGCCTCAACATTTATGCTTTACTAATGAAGGGTGGTGTATACCATCTGTAAATTCTCTGATCACGTGTGGGGAAGGAATTTCTTGTTGAACACTTGAAAATTAAATATCTTTACTTAACATTTGATAATAAACTCAGCTGGGCAGGACACTCTGGGCAGATGGTAGGCAAAAAATTCAAAATCCTTCATTTATTGGAAAGAGTGATGATGGGATGCACCAGAGAAATGAGGGAATTTGGTTACAAAACTTTGGTCATGCCATCGCCTGAATATGGTACTGTAGTATGTGACATACATTTTGGGTATCAAATAAAGGAGATGGAAGAGATGCAATGAAGGACTGTTAGATTTGTCTCTTGAAATTACCGCAGAGTACAATCAGTAACTAATATGATAAAGAAGCTGAAACGGGATTAATTGGAAGTGAGGATGTGGGTGAAGATGGTCATGGGAAGTGCATGGAAAGAAAAAGGTGACCCCAATCACAAGCTGGCATTCGATTTCAGGCATAAGGGTGTTGGAAGATTTTCATTCATAGCTAAGGGAGTCAGGGATTGGAGTAAGTTACCAAGAAAAATGATGAATAATTTACCAAAAATGCTAAAAAAAATAATTTTAAATGAGTAAAAGACAAAAATAGGTGGGAAAAAATAAAGGACGAAAATGGGTGTGTACGGAAATTGCTACCGGAGCGTGCGCTCCATCAAAATTAAATAATGTTAAATTAAATCTAGATGGCTGGATCGTGATTTAAAATGCATTCGCACAAGATGTGTATGGAAACATAATTGAGCCTAGTTGTTCTGTATTCCTTTAATGAGGATGTTATTTGAAAGTTACTGAAAAAAAAATTTCGATGGTATGATTATAGGCAGCGTAGATAATGTTTGAATTAAGGAAATAAACCGTGTGTTTTGGGACACAAGTTACTGCTTTTAAAAAAAGTCTATCTCTGGTGTTTATACTTTGACCACCAGGTTATTTTTGGTCAACACGAGCAACGGGTATTTTCTGCCTGTATCGTACAGCCGAGCGTCTGACAATATCCCGCACCTGTAGTTGGCCGTGGCCGGGCCGTCCCGCCCCCAGGGGAGTGTGGTAGGCGCCGGAGTTGGACCGCAGAATATCAAAGGGGCGGCGCGCGCCTCCGGGGGCGGCCGCAAACACGGCCCCCCGGGGGGGTGGCATGGCAAACCTCAGACACACGTTAACGCTTTAAGCAGCGACGCCGGCTTCCTAACTGCGTGAATAATAATTTCAATTTACAAAACGCAATATGACGAAGAACTCCAGCTATCTTGGTTCGCCGTTTTCAGATTTACACTACCCGTTTCACAGCTAGCTGTTATTTCCTTTCTTCCTGGAGGGAAGTGTTACTGATTTTAAGACCTATCCATTTTGTTTGTTGGTACGCAGCTGAAATGTTGGAACGAATTTCCTAAATAATTTCATGTGACGACTTAAGAAAATCTTATAACTAGAGAGGAAAATGTATGCAACATTAAATTTAGAAGTATAATTTTTATTTCAACCACACGTCTGAATTTCTGTTACATTTCTTATCTCTTCATTACATTTGCTTATCTCTCAACAAAATATTGCTAAATGTGTGGATTTAAGAAACGATAGTTTAATATTTAACCTTATATGTACATTTGGTTACACTGGATGCAGATTTAACTGCTAAACGTAAATAGATTTAGTCTTAACTCAGTTACCGAAACTGCTTTTCTGTGATCCGATTAACTTTTGTCAGGTATGAGATGGGAACTGACTCGCCTATTTCGCTCTTCAGAGACAATATATAAAATACTAGCTCGTACCCACGACTTCGTTCGTGATTGTAAAGAATTCATATTGACAGCTAAGCTATAGACATCTAACCACCATAGTGCGCGATGGGAGACTCGATACTATTACCACACACAAATACCAGAGCAGTCTTCTGTGCTATGTAGTTCCGTACGCAAACTAAAATTTACGGATACACACAAGTCTTTGGATGAAATAAGAAAATATTCATGATCGACCAATTTCAAACACCATATCTCACACACTCCCACAGTTACCGAATTTTGGCAACGTTGTGATCGATGGGAGACTGTGTTACTACTACACACAAACGCCATTCGCCAGTGATCTGCGATTGATAGTTTTCACTTAAAAGTGATACACCGTGACACATGCGTCTTTGGCAGAAATATGAAATTGCCGCAGGTGGACCATTTTCATCCCCCATATCTTCCACACCCCAATAGCTACAGACATCTAACAACCATAGTGCATGACAACAGACACGATTCTACTACCACACATAAACACCAATCCTCTATGCTATGTAGTCGTGGCAGAAAAGTGAAATCTGCGGAGACACATGCCTTTCGTCGAAATACGAAAATATCCTTGGTCGCCCACTTACAACCACCATATCTCCCACACAACCACAGTTTCTGAAATTCGGCCGCTGTTGTGATCGAAAGGTTACTCTGTGCTACTACTACACACAAACGCCAGTTATCTGTGATCTATAGTTTTCGCTGAAAGTGATACACCATGACACTTTTGTCTTTGGCAGAAGTATGAAATTGCCACAGGTCGACCACTTTCAACCCCCATATCTCCCACACCCCCATAGCTACCGACATCTAACAACCATAGTGCACTACACGAGATACGATTCTACTACCAAACACAAACACCAATTCTCTACGCTATGTAGTTGTGGCAGCAAAGTGACGTATGCGGAGACAGTCGAAATACGAAAATATCCTTGGTCGGCCACTTACAACCACCATATCTACCACAGTACCACAGTTTCTGAAATTCGGCCGCTGTTGTGATCGAAAGGTGATTCTGTGCTACTACTACACATAAACGCCAGTTATCTGTGATCTATAGTTTTCGCTGAAAAGTGATACACCATGACACTTTTGTCTTTGGCAGAAGTATGAAATTGCCACAAGTCGACCACTTTCAACCCCCATATCTCCCACACCCCCATAGCTACCGACATCTAACAACCATAGTGCACTACACGAGATTCGATTCTACTACCAAACACAAACACCAATGCTCTATACTAAGTAGTTGTGGCAGAAAAGTGAAATCTGCGGAGACACATGCCTTTCGTCGAAATACGAAAATATCCTTGGTCGCCCACTTACAACCACCATATCTCCCACACAACCACAGTTTCTGAAATTCGGCCGCTGTTGTGATCGAAAGGTTACTCTGTGCTACTACTACACACAAACGCCAGTTATCTGTGATCTATAGTTTTCGCTGAAAAGTGATACACCATGACACTTTTATCTTTGGCAGAAGTATGAAATTGCCACAGGTCGACCACTTTCAACCCCCATATCTCCCACACCCCCATAGCTACCGACATCTAACAACCATAGTGCACTACACGAGATACGATTCTACTACCAAACACAAACACCAATTCTCTATGCTATGTAGTTGTGGCAGAAACGTGACGTATGCGGAGACAGTCGAAATACGAAAATATCCTTGGTCGGCCACTTACAACCACCATATCTACCACAGTACCACAGTTTCTGAAATTCGGCCGCTGTTGTGATCGAAAGGTGACTCTGTGCTACTACTACACATAAACGCCAGTTATCTGTGATCTATAGTTTTCGCTGAAAAGTGATACACCATGACACTTTTGTCTTTGGCAGAAGTATGAAATTGCCACAGGTCGACCACTTTCAACCCCCATATCTCCCACACCCCCATAGCTACCGACATCTAACAACCATAGTGCACTACACGAGATTCGATTCTACTACCAAACACAAACACCAATGCTCTATACTAAGTAGTTGTGGCAGAAAAGTGAAATCTGCGGAGACACATGCCTTTCGTCGAAATACGAAAATATCCTTGGTCGCCCACTTACAACCACCATATCTCCCACACAACCACAGTTTCTGAAATTCGGCCGCTGTTGTGATCGAAAGGTGACTCTGTTCTACTACTACACACAAACGCCAGTTATCTGTGATCTATAGTTTTCGCTGAAAAGTGATACTCCATGACACTTTTGTCTTTGGCAGAAGTATGAAATTGCCACAGGTCGACCACTTTCAACCCCCATATCTCCCACACCCCCATAGCTACCGACATCTAACAACCATAGTGCACTACACGAGATACGATTCTACTACCAAACACAAACACCAATGCTCTATGCTATGTAGTTGTGGCAGAAAAGTGACATATGCGGAGACAGTCGAAATACGAAAATATCATTGGTCGGCCACTTACAACCACCATATCTACCACAGTACCACAGTTTCTGAAATTCGGCCGCTGTTGTGATCGAATGTGACTCTGTGCTACTACTACACACAAACGCCAGTTATCTGTGATCTATAGTTTTTGCTGAAAAGTGATACACCATGACACTTTTGTCTTTGGCAGAATTATGACATTGCCACAGGTCGACCACTTTCAACCCCCAGATCTCCCACGCTCCCATAGCTACCGAGATCTAACAACCATAGTGCGCTACATGAGATACGATTCAACTACCAAACACAAACACCAATGCTCTATGCTATGTAGTTGTGGCAGAAAAGTGACATATGCGGAGACAGTAAAAATTCGAAAATATCCTTGGTCGGCCACTTACAACCACCATATCTACCACAGTAACACAGTTTCTGAAATTCGGCCGCTGTTGTGATCGAAAGGTGACTCTGTGCTACTACTACACACAAACGCCAGTTATCTCTCATCTATAGTTTTCGCTGAAAAGTGATACACCATGACACTTTTGTCTTTGGCAGAAGTATGAAATTGCCACAGGTCGACCACTTTCAACCCCATATCTCCCACGCTCCCATAGCTACCGAGCATCTAACAACCATAGTGCACTACACGAGATACGATTCAACTACCAAACACAAACACCAATGCTCTATGCTATGTAGTTGTGGCAGAAAAGTGACATATGCGGAGACAGTCGAAATACGAAAATATCATTGGTCGGCCACTTACAACCACCATATCTACCACAGTAACCACAGTTTCTGAAATTCGGCCGCTGTTTGTGATAGAAAGGTTACTCTGTGCTACTACTACACACAATCGCCAGTTATCTGTGATCTATAGTTTTCGCTGAAAAGTGATACACCATGACACTTTTGTCTTTGGCAGAAGTATGACATTGCCACAGGTCGACCACTTTCAACCCCCATATCTCCCACGCTCCCATAGCTACCGAGATCTAACAACCATAGTGCACTACATGAGATTACGATTCAACTACCAAACACAAACACCAATGCTCTATGCATAATGTAGTTGTGGCAGAAAAGTGACATATGCGGAGACAGTAGAAAATTACGAAAATATCCTTGGTCGGCCACTTACAACCACCATATCTACCACAGTAACACAGTTTCTGAAATTCGGCCGCTGTTGTGATCGAAAGGTTACTCTGTGCTACTACTACACACAAACGCCAGTTATCTGTGATCTATAGTTTTCGCTGAAAAGTGATACACCATGACACTTTTGTCTTTGCAGAAGTATGAAATTGCCACAGGTCGACCACTTTCAACCCCCATATCTCCCACACCCCATAGCTACCGACATCTAACAACCATAGTGCACTACACGAGATACGATTCTACTACCAAACACAAACACCAATGCTCTATCTAAGTAGTTGTGGCAGAAAAGTGACATATGCGGAGACAGTCGAAATACGAAAATATCCTTGGTCGGCCACTTACAACCACCATATCTACCACAGTACCACAGTTTCTGAAATTCGGCCTGCTGTTGTGATCGAAAGGTGACTCTGTTCTACTACTACACACAAACGCCAGTTATCTGTGATCTATAGTTTTCGCTGAAAAGTGATACACCATGACACTTTTGTCTTGGCAGAAGTATGAAATTGCCACAGGTCGACCACTTTCAACCCCTATTTCTCCCAACCCCACCCCATAGCTACCGACATCTAACAACCATAGTGCACTACATGAGATACGATTCTACTACCAAACACAAACACCAATGCTCTATGCTATGTAGTTGTGGCAGAAAAGTGACATATGCGGAGACAGTCGAAATACGAAAATATCCTTGGTCGGCCACTTACAACCACCATATCTACCACAGTACCACAGTTTCTGAAATTCGGCCGCTGTTGTGATCGAAAGGTGACTCTGTGCTACTACTACACACAAACGCCAGTTATCTGTGATCTATAGTTTTCGCTGAAAAGTGATACACCATGACACTTTTGTCTTTGGCAGAAGTATGAAATTGCCACAGGTCGACCACTTTCAACCCCCATATCTCCCACACCCCATAGCTACCGACATCTAACAACCATAGTGCACTACATGAGATACGATTCTACTACCAAACACGAAACACCAATGCTCTTATGCTATGTAGTTGTGGCAGAAAAGTGATATATGCGGAGACACATGCCTTTCGTCGAAATACGAAAATATCCTTGGTCGCCACTTACAACCACCATATCTCCCACACAGTACCACAGTTTCTGAAATTCGGCCGCTGTTGTGATCGAAAGGTGACTCTGTCTACTACTACACATAAACGCCAGTTATCTGTGATCTATAGTTTTTCGCTGAAATGTGATACACCATGGACACTTTTGGTCTTTGGCAGAAGTATGAAATTGCCACAGGTCGACCACTTTCAACCCCCATATCTCCCACACTCCCCATAGCTACCGACGATCTAACACCATAGTGCACTACATGAGATACGATTCTACTACCAAACACAAACACCAATGCTCTATGCTATGTAGTTGTGGCAGAAATAGTGACATATGCGGAGACAGTCGAAATACGAAAATATCCTTGGTCGGCCACTTACAACCACCATATCTACCACAGTACCACAGTTTCTGAAATTCGGCCGCTGTTGTGATCGAAAGGTGACTCTGTGCTACTACTACACACAAACGCCAGTTATCTGTGATCTATAGTTTTTCGCTGAAAAGTGATACACCATGACACTTTTGTCTTTGGCAGAAGTATGAACATTGCCACAGGTCGACCACTTTCAACACCCCCATATCTCCCACCTCCCCATAGCTACCGACATCTAACAACCATAGTGCACTACATGAGATACGATTCTAACTACCAAACACAACACCAATGCTCTATGCTATGTAGTTGTGGCAGAAAAGTGACATATGCGGAGACAGTCGAAATTACGAAAATCCTTGGTCGGCCACTTACAACCACCATATCTACCACAGTAACACAGTTTCTGAAATTCGGCCGCTGTTGTGATCGAAAGGTTGACTCTGTGCTACTACTACACACAGAACGCCAGTTATCTGTGATCTATAGTTTTCGCTGAAAGTGATAAACCATGACACTTTTGGTCTTTGGCAGAAGTATGAAATTGCCACAGGTCGACCACTTTCAACCCCATATCTCCACACCCCCATAGCTACCGACATCTAACAACCATAGTGCACTACATGAGATACGATTCTACTACCAAACACAAACACCAATGCTCTATGCTATGTAGTTGTGGCAGAAAAGTGACATATGCGGAGACAGTCGAAATACGAAAATATCCTTGGTCGGCCACTTACAACCACCATATCTACCACAGTACCACAGTTTCTGAAATCGGCCGCTGTTGTGATCGAAAGGTGACTCTGTGCTATACACACAAACGCCAGTATCTGTGATCTATAGTTTTCGCTGAAAAGGATACACCATGACTTTGTGTTTTGGCAGAAGTATGAAATGCCACAGGTCGACACTTTCAACCCCCATTATCTCCCACATCCCCATAGCTACCGACATCTAACAACCATAGTGCACTACATGAGATACGATTCTACTACCAAACACAAACACCAATGCTCTATGCTATGTAGTTGTGGCAGAAAAGTGACATATGCGGAGACAGTCGAAATACGAAAATATCCTTGGTCGGCCACTTACAACCACCATATCTACCACAGTACCACAGTTTCTGAAATTCGGCCGCTGTTGTGATCGAAAGGTGACTCTGTGCTACTACTACACACAAACGCCAGTTATCTGTGATCTATAGTTTTCGCTGAAAAGTGATACACCATGACACTTTTGTCTTTGGCAGAAGTATGAAATTGCCACAGGTCGACCACTTTCAACCCCATATCTCCCACATCCCCATAGCTACCGACATCTAACAACCATAGTGCACGACAGGAGACGATTCTACTACCACACACAAACACCAAAGTCTATGTTATGTAGTTGTGGCAGGAAAGAGAAGTATACGGAGATAGAATTTTTGGTCGAAATATGAAAACGCTGCACTGACCAACTTTAATCATTATACTCCCACATCCCCACAGCTATCGGCATTCGGCCAACGTTGTGCACGACAGGAAACTCCATGCTACTTCCACCCACAAACATCAGTGATCTGTGCTAGGTAGTGGTGGCTGAAAAGTGAAATATAGGAAAAAACACGTCTTTTTTATATATATATAAGATTTAACCGGCCACAATTGAACTATGCTGTGAGGCGGGTTAATATGGAAACGGAAGTGCTACTTGGGAAAAGCTTTAGTTCTTTGTTGGGGGTTGTGCCTGTGAACACCATTGGTAGGTGGGGTTTCACTAGGCATGGCCTACACCTAAATAGAAGGGGGAAGGGAGTACTTTCTGAGTTGTTAGCTAAAGCACTGAGGGAGCCAATTTTCAGTGATGATGGGGTCAGGACTGTGCCTTTTTTTTAGGTTAGGGGATGCTGGTGAAGGAGAAAAAAAATTATCAAAGCGATACTGATTGCAGTTTCATGATGGGAAAAGTCACAGATGTTAAAGAAATAGATGAAGTGGCTCAAACAATAACTGACTGGGGTAAAACTTGGAAAGAGGAGGTAAATGCTGAAAATGTAAAGCCAGTAGTAAGGGTGTTAATGGTGAACTGTACAAGTATAATGAACAAAGTAATCAAATTTGCAAATTTAATAGAAATACACAAACCACAAGTAATAATGGGGGTAGAGAGTTGGTTAAAGAAGAAGTACTAGACAGTGTTTTTCCTGATGGTTACAGAGTGTACCTTAGAGATAGAACAGCAATTACTGGAGGAGTTTTCATACTACTTAGCAAAAACTACCACAGTTCACTGGCATCCATAGATCAAGACCATGAGTTACTTGGGGTAATAAAAAAGACAAAATCAGAGTGTTGTTGTTTACAGCAGTGGAAGAATGACAGATGAATATTAGGCTCTTGGGGAGAAATTAAATTCATACTCAGATTTCAGAGGTGAGATTGGAATGATTTAAATTTACCATGTGTAAACTGGGAAGGAAATAAGATAAATAACACAAGGGAACAAAGATTTGCAAATATCTGAATAAGGGAAGGAGGATTTACACTAGTGGTTGAGCAAAACACTAGGGGACATAATATTTTGGATATATTTCTAATTAAGGCCGATGAAAACCTTGTGGGGTGTCAAGTAACTGAAGGAATAAGTGATCATGGCACAGTTCTGATGGATATTAGAGGATTCAGTAAACCAGCAACCAAAATTGATGGGAGAAATTGGTACAAATATAAAAAGGCACAGGTTTCAAATTTTAAGAGATATTTCAGAGAACAATTCAGCAAGTGGAAGTACAGTAGAGTGCTAGGTGGGAAGAGTCCAAAGGGAAGAAAAATTTATCCCAAGGCAAAAAATAAAGAGAAGTAGAGAACCTAAGTACTATAAGAGGGAAGTGTGATGAAAGAGGTAGGTAAGAAGAGAACATAACAGAGTTAAGATATAGCAGGGAAGTAGGAAATATTTAAAACAACTAAACAAGGACATAATAACAGCAAAGATGTGGCTAAAGATGGGTTTATGAAGAGACTTGTCAGTGCAGGAGGTCCATTGACTGATACATCTAGAAATTTCTGTGGCTATATCAGGAAACTGAGGGGATGGGAGGGAGTAGAGATGCTTATAGATAAGGATTGAGAAGTAGTTACTGAGGATTTGAAAAAGGCAGAGTTTTAAGTAAACTGGTTAGTGAAAGCATTAGGGACAATGAGTCAGAGGGTATAATTCAGTGAACAAGCTTAACAACACAATTGACTATAATGATAATAAAAAATTTGAAATTCATCCTGAGGAAATCATGAAGGAAATAAGAAAGCTGAAAAAATATAAAGGGGCTGTTGTACATAATATTACTACAGATGTCCTAAAGATAGCCGGATGTGACATTGTACCTTATCTTGAAATATTATTTAAATTGAGTCTGGATACTTGGTGCTTACCACAGGACTGGAAAAGTGCAGTAGTAGTACCGGTACATAAAGGAGGGGTGAGAAATAGAGTTGGAACTTACAGGCCATTCAGTTTGACATCAGTGGCGGGTAAATTAATGGAAAGATTGATATGCAACCACATCAGAAAAATATGTGAGGAATATAAGTGGTTTTCAAGCAGGCAACATGGGTTCAGGCAAGGATATTCATGCGAATCTCAGTTGGTGGGATATATGCAAGATATTTCAGATGAAATGGACAATGGAGGCCAAATTGACAGTGTAGCACTAAATCTGTCAAAGGCGGTTTGACAGAGCGAGCCATAAAATGGTAACAAATAAGGTAAAAACTATTGGAGTTGATGAGAAAGTGATTTACTTTGGTAGAAGAATTTTTAAAAGGTAGAAAACATAAAGTCAGGGGAGGAACATAGTATCAAAAGAAGTAGAAGTAAAAATGGGAGTGCTACAGTGTAGCATATTTGGACCATTGCTATCCATTATTCTAATGAATAATTGTGTTGATTGTTTACTATATGAAATTAGATTGTATGCAGATGACATAATGCTATATAAAAGAATCAAAATGATAGAAGGTTGTAAACAGTTGCAGGGTGATCTGGACAGGATATCTAATTGGGTTGATAAACATGGGATGAAGATAAATGCAAAGAATAGTCAGCTTATTAGATGACCAAAGTTTAATTATCAATATAAGGTGGCGAAAGAATTGCTTGCTGAAGACATGAAATATAAATATCTTGGCATTATATTTGATAAAAAGCTTAAGTGGGCAGTACACATTGGATAGGTGGTAGGAAAAGGTTTCAAAATTCTGCACTTATTGGTGAAGGTGCTGAGGGGATTTTCGAGAGAAGTAAAGGAATTGGGTTACAAAACTTTGGTCAGACAATTGCTCGAATATGGTAGTGTAGTATCGGACCCTCATTTTGCGTATCAAATACAGGAATTGGGTAGGGTGCAAAAAAAGGGCTGCTATATTTGTTTCTGGAAATTATCGCAGAATGCAATCAGTGATGGATATGATAAAGGAGCTGGAATGGGATTCATTGCAAGACAGAAGGAGGATGAGGAAGGTCATGGGAGTGTACAGGGTGTACACTGGCAATGAGGCATGGAAAGATATTGGAGTAGGTATGAAAAGTAGTGCATGGAAGGAAAAGATTATCATGACCACAAGCTGGCACTCGATTTCAGGCACAAGGGTGTCGGGAGATTCTCTTTTTTAGGTAAAGATGTCAGGGATTGGAATGAGTTACCAAAAGAAATGATGAATAATTTACAGAAAATGTTGAAATAATTTAAAGATAAAATTTGTAGAGTGCAAATGTAGGTGGAGGTCGATGCAGGATAGGGGAAAGATGGGGTTGTAGGGTCATTGCCACCAGAATTAAATTAAATTAAATTAAATGAACTTTATACACTATACTAGTCCAATTTAATCTGTTTGTCGCCAATTATAAACCGAACATTTCCTAATCATGGAACATTTTACTTTGGAGACTTACATTTTTTTTATCAACATATATAGGTTACATGTCTATATTTGTTTAAAGTTTAACAAAATAATTTAGCTAAATGTTTCAGCTGTATTACTGAATAATATTCAGTTTTCTAAATGTAGGAGCATTAGATTGACTCCAAGTCACCTTTTTTCCTTCTATCCTTCTTTCTATGCACCTGATCAGAATCATGAACATTTGCTTGTTCAGAGTGGTAATCTTAAAGTCATTTCTTATTATTCTTTGTTTTAAATGTTAAATGATTTGAAACTTAGACAAATAACTAGCAATGAATTGTTATATTTTGTCAATTTTATTCATGTTAGGATTCATTTAAAAAAAAAGATGTATTAACTTGGTGCTTCCTGAGATAGGTAACCACATGTTTGTCTCTTATTAATTCTGCTATTACAGGTGAAACCAAAGTCATATATAGATTTAAGAAAGGAGAGAGAAGAATTTCGAAAGAAACTTGTGACTCTAATTACAAGAACAGAAGGGGAAGATACATCTGATATCATCCCATCTACTGAAGAAAGACAAATCTTACGATATTACTATTACATTCATCACGGTATTGATACAGTACATGTAGCCCCTGTGGAAGATAAATGGCTCAAACATATATTCGCTTTGGTGCCAGAAAAGTTAAAGTCAAGAGAAAATATGATTTCACAAATAACAAATGAGATGAAAGAAGATTTTATCCTTAGTGTAAAAAAGCAATTGTAGATTTTGTTCTTCAAGACCCTAGGGAAAGCGACAATCGAATAAAAGAATATGATTCTGTCCACCGTCGAGAACTGAAGGAAATATCTAAAGCATGGTACCCATCTTACATAGAAGCGAAGGAGAAAATAAGAAAGAACTTGCATGTAATAAATCCATGTCTATCTCAAGTCTTAGACCTATGGTACAAATCATTCAGGTAAGTTACTTTTCTCAGTTATTGGTTGAATAAACAAACCATACTGTAGATGCAATACAAAAACCAGCAGATAATTTTAAAATATCTGCAAGAAAATGAAATTATTATTATTTTCTTAGAGCAGGTGTTTCAAAATTTCAGTTTTTATACTACAACTAAGCTTTGTTTGTGGTCCATTGAGTTTTTGAGTATTTTCACAGTCCTTGGTTATGGTTGCATGTCAGTCTGACATAGGCCTACTTTTGTTTTAGTAAAATTCAGATTTTAATTATTGCATTTACGTGAAATTGCATATTAAAAGTGCTTGTATGATGAAGTTACATTTAATCTATTCTGGCTTGTAGTACCATACATATTGGTTTTTTTTTGTTTGACAATGGTTAAAAATTCTAATATTTGCATGAATTTTGTTAGCTGTGTGATTTTACTTGCCCTAAACAACAATTGTAATTTTCATTAGTATTATTGACAGAAGTTATTACTGTGGTGAACCCTAGTCTTGTGAGTTCATGAGACACACAGCAAAGTGATCAGAGGTGACCACATCGATGCCTGTCATATGAATGAGGATACAATGGAACAAAGCAATGACAGGATTGGTGGCAGAGGGAGAAAACTGGATTGGTTATTATGGGAAAATATTATCTCTGGAAGTGGTTGAAAATTGCAAGAATAATGAATATAAGATTGTATAAATAGGAGGGTTGTAAATTATATGTATGTGAATATTTAATAATGAATTCTGGATATGATAAAAGAGTCTATTTGGAATTTCATTAGAATCAACAATCATGTGTTCTGTCCTAAAACATTTTTTCAAATGATTGCTCTCCATGGTCTCTTGTCTTCTGCATTTTTCTTTTTGTCAAGGTAGTTTCAATTTCCCTTGATGTAATCTATGATCTTGTATGCCCTACTTCTTATCACTCTTCTCCCACAAGCTAGTCCTTCCAAGATGTCTGTTAACAAGCACCCCCTCTCAATAAAGGCCTCATACAGCCTTCTTTCTTTCTCTTATGGCTTGCAGTAGTTACCTCCTCTCACCAGTCCTTTCCAGCACTCAAACATTATATACTTTTTCCATCAACACTATCCCCATTCTCCTCCACATCCACATCTCAAACTTCTATCCGTTTATCATCTTCTTGCCTTAATATTCATGTCCCTTCCACTCCATATAAAATGTTTGCCAAGTGTTTTCCTCAGTGCTTTATCTACTTTTCTACTTAAAAAATCTCCTCTTTCTCTTAAATAAAATAACTTGTACAAAACACAAATATCATTGTACAAGAAGATTTCCTAAGACATTGTTAGGGTCATTGGTGGTTTAAATTAATATACTGATTAATTAAAAAGTCCACCAAAAGATTATGTTGAAGATTTGTTTATTTCCTCAAAAAGAAGTCAGCGATATTCACATGCATAGATACAATACAGAGATGCACTTCTGAGCAGTCGCAAAGATACAGTAATCTTTATAAAACTTCTGTGAACTCAACTTGAAAACTAACTATAAAACTCTCTGTAAAACTGAATACTGTACTAACTGGATACTGACTCTGTCCTTCTGCCGAACTGTTTATATAGTCTCTATCGAAGTTTCTGGAATTCTTCAAAGGCATCCGCCCGATATTTCTCGAACAATAACAATTACTCAAACAATTAAACATATTAAAAACAATCGGAATTAATACAAAATCACTTAGCATCATTTCAAAATGATCAAAAATAGTAAGTAGAGATACTTAAATACAAAATTATCTACAGAAATCATTTTAAACTATACCAACATATCCTGTAGACATCATAACTTGCATTAATACATGGAATTACAAAATTTAAGAAATCCTCTTGCACAATTCTATTCTTAAACATATTAAATGGACTTTAAATAATTTTCTTTCATAAAACAAAAGTCTATATACACTGATTTACAAGAAATTACAAAACAAACATACCAGATCATATTCAAGCAAACTTTAGCTCACTACAAACACTTCATACGTACAATACTATTCAAAATTCAGGTATGAGGACTGTTACAACATCACTGTCAAAATCCCCTTCTTTCTGCAGTACAATACTGTTCAAATCATCTCCATCCCAAAGTTATTTTGTTTTTGTTTATGTAATCCTCCCTTTGATCAGCTTCTGAACTTAAAACAAGCTTCCCATCAGCAGCTTAAATGTTTATAAATATTTTCTTCATTTAAAAAATTCTGTTTGGTCTTCCTATAGGCCACATGTATTTTACCTACAACTATTTCCTTTTCTACTTCTTTGCACTTTTCTTGCAGCCATTTTTTTTTTTTTTTTTTTTGCTTTCTTGCATTTCTTGTTTATTTGATTTAAAAATGTCTGTATTGTCTTCTTCTTGATTTATCTTGAGCAATTTTGTGCCTTTCCTCTGAGCCATCTTCTCCAATATTTCTTCTGTAATCTAAGGTTTTCGGGCAACTTGTT
>CM061920.1:134789199-134825893 GCA_031002005.1 Vandiemenella viatica | reverse complement strand
TCCGCATAGCAAAGTAACAATAATAACGTGTTATATATTTTCTTCTGGCGTTCATAATAAAAATTATCTTGGATACAGGATCAGAACTTCATAATATCGTACAATCTCTTTCAATGTTTGTCAGTTATCTGGAGTTAATTGTGAAAAGCGATAGAAGCTGCAATCATGCGTGATGATTTTAATTTTTCTGGGGTACATCTTTCTTAAGAGACGATATTATTTGCTGTATGTTGGCAAACCGAATCTGTTTTGTGTAATGCGTTTTTCAGTATTCTGTTTGAATGAGATACAGTTCTGACGCAGGGAGTGTGCCATCTTAGAATTCTACTTGCGGAAGGCTGTCGGGGTGACTGGTAAGCCAACGACGAGATCTAAAGACGCGTAAATTCTAATTTTGCTCAGATAATGTGCTCTGACACATCATTTTTATCAGTTACTAACAGTATTAGCGATCGAGTGAAGCAATGAATGGTGTTATCGCCGTGTGAAGTAAATAAAGTGATGATAAACTTGTAGTGCATGTCCTTCATGATAATCGACGGCGGAGTGGTTAGTGCACTTGACTGCGGGCCTCTTCATTTGTTAATTGGAACTAACTAGTAGACGCGGATGCACACGTACACGGCGGCAGCCTAAATGATCTGTCGCAACAGCACTCCAGCTCGGTAAGGGCCGCTTAGCGCGCACGCCGAGTGTTTACGCCTAATTGGAGCAGCGGAGGCCGGCGATGGCTGCCTGCGGGGCCCTCCAGTGTGGTGGTTAGCCACACCCTGCTCTTCACCTGCCACCACCTGCGGGGAACATCTGTGCTACTGAGACAACTGCATCCCTGTCACAGTTACTAGCTAAAGGGAGTGCCAGTTATAGTTCATTGCGTTATTTTTTATACTACTTCGATGTAGGTATCGTCTGTCGTCTGGAGTCGACTCTTTTTACTTCTAGCTTTACGCCTAGTCGACGTCGAGGACATTAGGGTCGGGATGGGACTAGGGACAAGGAAGGGGAAGGAATTCTTTGAAGGAAGCATCCCGGCATTGTGCTGGAGTGAATTCGAGAAACCATGGAAACCCCAAATCTTGAAGGCCAGACATGGATTTGAACACGCGTCCTCCCGAATGTGAGACCAGAGCGTTACCGTTAACGTACCACGCTTGGTTCATAACCAAGGTATCTTTGATTAATCGAAACATTTGTGCAATGCAAGAGGAAAAATGACGTAAGCAATAAAAAAAAATCACTTTTGTGCTTTAAAAAGAACGACTTACCCTTGAGCAAATCTCCTCGTTGAGGGAAATCACTAGTGTTTGAAGAAGACTTTTGAACGCTTTTATCCAGGAGATTCGGCAAATGAAATGAGCCCTGGATGGTCAACAGTCTTATAGCAGCTGTATTCCATATGAGAAAAAAAGCTAGGAACTTTGGAAAGAGCACTGTATTTTGAAATACGATAATTAATCAAGTGCAGCTCATACGCACGTGCCTTAAATGTGATCAAGTCAGTTTCATCTCACGGACGACGTTTTATTGCGTAGTACCTGGGTGACCGATCTTCGCTCGGCATCTTTCGATTTCTCTTCAGTATGCAAGATTTCATCAAAATCCTTAGAGAAGTTTGTGAGAAATTAATTTTATGTATTTACAAAGTTGCTCATATAAGTATTAGATTGGACAGATTAAATATAGACAGTATAAAAACCTAACCTGAAGGTTGACTGGATCTTCCAGAAGGAGGCTTACTAAGCCATTGTATCAGAGATAGGATGGCCAGTTCCTTTCCTCTGGGACCAACAATTTAAGGTAGATTTCTAACCACAGAACGCCCTAACGTAGTTCATATTATCAAATACAAATCTTAAAAATTCTTGTCCCCACCGGGATTTGAACACGGGATCGTAGGCAGAATTTTTTTAGAGCTAGCGCAGAAACCACTTTTTCCCCACTAATTACAGTTGAGCTGTCAGACCGCTCCATATTTGTTATACATTCAATATATTTATTTCCTACTTACGTAAAATGTTTTACAGTTAAACTGGTAGTATTTAATGATAACCGGTTACTGTGAAAAGTACGGCTAGTAGAAAAACTGTTAAATCGGGTTGAAAATACGGCTAGTTGCTTCCTTGGCACCCAAAAGCCGTAAAATATGTAACAAAGTTGCAATTAGCGCCAAAACATACGATTACGCACATTACAGCCTATGCATTAATAGACATCTTGAGCCATCTGTGACGTTTTTATAGTCAGAATTTGGTGTGGCAGCTGTTTTCTTTACTCAGAACCCATTAAGCATCATCGAATGTTATTAGTCATTCTGGTCCAGGTTGCCATTCAACCTAAACACAACAAGATTAGGCACATTGCTGACTTAGCGGCAATAGATGTCTCGAGCCGCCTGTGACGTTATTAGAGTTAGAATTCGGTACTGCAGCCACCTTATTCATTCAAAAACCATGATACACCATGGAATATTAGTCTTCATGCAGGTTCAGGCTGCATTTAAACCTAACCACACCCTCCGCTAATACAGCTCCTTGAAAATCAACACATTCACGGTAAAGATGGCTGCTACATATTGGTTAATACCGCAAGTAACCCGACGATTTGCATTGTATTACTCTTGTTTTACCTGTTTTGTCGACTTCGCGTACACTTTTTTTTTAATACTAAGCATAAGGAGTGCGTTAATCACATTTTTATCCCGAAATAACCTTTTTTTCTACTGTCCGTACTTTCAACTGCACTATAATTCAGTAATATTGATGTTTGTGTTAAATAAACATGCGGTCAAAAAGTAAACGATGATTTTCAAAGAAGTTTTGTAGAGCAAAGAATTATTTTTGACAAAGCCAATTTTTAAATATCTTCTTTTTAAATGTTTTACAGGGTCAACTAGTATACAAGGAAGCTAACAGTTGTTTACTACAACCAAAGATAAAACGGTGGGCACAATGTAGCGTTAAAAACAAAAAAAATAAGGTTGAAAAAATAGCATTTGACAAAGCCAGTATCTATTTTTTTAAATATCTACTTTTTAAATGTTTTACAATTAAACTGGTATTCCTCCGAAGAAATGTATGCAAGAAATGTTCATTTAAATCTTTGAGTTCCTTGAAACCAAAGAGAAAATATTAGTAAGCTTCCTGGTACCTGAATCGTCTACGAGATGGCGTTAGAGCTGTTTTCGAGATACCAAGAGAAAAATTGTTCGTATTTTGTAAAATTGGGTTTTTGTAGGGAAAACAACTATTTACGAGTATATCAACTTAAAAAGCAAAATATTATCTAAATACGAAGTTTCATTCAAATCGTTACAGCCGTTTCCGAGATCCAACATATATATTTATATATATATATATATATACAAGAATTGCTCGTTTAAAGATATAAGATTAAAATGAGAACCTTAATCTTTTATTCTTCACCACGTTTTCACAACATTTTGGTGTTGGCTGCCTTTGGTAAGTTTTACTCATGGTTAGCACGGTCAAATTTGAAGCTTTGGTTTTATGGTAGTATGCCCTTGCTGACGCCAAGCATTTTATAAGTGCTGCCAGGTTGAACTACGAGTACGTACTAATAGGAGAATTGAAGTGTTTCCACCTGTATGTGAAAATTGTAGCTGTGTTCTGTGTGTTATAAGTGCTTTTTTGTTTGTTTGTAAAAGGTGTAGTTTACGAGGCATTCGTCTTGATGGCTGCGAAAAACCGCCTAAAAACCGCTGTCAGGTTAATCGGTACGTGAGGTCCTGGGTTCGTGCCCGGTTTCGTTATATCTCCCCGATCCTCAATGCACTGAACCATACTAGCGGGTAGAACGTTAATCACGTGTCATTCGCTCTAGTAGTACATGAAAGTGTTGCTGAATGCTTAGCATCATTGTAATTATCACTTCTTTGTATTCCTCGAAACTCGAAGGCCGATCAGTTACGCCACGTCAGTGGTTCTAGCGAATGGTTTCCCTTTTTTTATCGTTTTGCTGGAGGATCAATAGTGACAATCTTTACTGAATTTAAATCGTTGTATTAGACACCAACGCCAAACGAAATTCCATTTAAAACAGTCTTGACATTCGTGGAAGGAATCATCTTTTCCTAGAATTCACGATATCGCCTGTTAAGAATTCTAGGACTTTCAACAACAAGCACTACATCAGCGAAATTACAGAGATAGAAAGATGCCATGTCTTTTAAGTAGTCCTGGCACTATATTTCAGGATGTCAATGGTCATTCAGATGATGTCAGGCGTGTTTAAGCCTTTTTAAACGATGTTCGGTACATCGGCTATTTAACATATCAAGTAAGTGCTCACCAATCAATGGTCCCTAACTAATACTTCAGTAGTCAGCATCAACAGTCTGCCTGGAATGTATCCGGAGACAAAATTTCTTTGCTCTGAACCCAAAACATTGAGTTGCTCTCATAGTCCGTCGACGCTTCAAGAGATTTTCATTTCTTTATCTGAAAAATTGCGGATAGTACAAATACTTTAAAGTACACGAATATAATACACCTGTCCTGAACGAGCGACCTTCAGTGACCAAGGATTTTCCCACCAGCGAAAGTTATTGAACGTAGTATTTCGCTGTCAACAATCGTCCAGCAATTGTATTCTACCGAAAAGGGGAAAAGAGGCAACAGTTATAATTTTTTAGATATGGTAGCTAATAAAATGAGACGGATACGCACGTACGTTTAACGTTGAACAAAGCATTCTTATCGCTCCGATGACCTTTCGTGTATTTAAATGAAAATGGATAGTTGAATGAGTTGTTGCTGGATTGGCCACAGTTTCAACCTAATATAAAAGTAGCAGCAGAAGGTTCCATTTAGATTTGGCTGATTCACGGATTAGATAATGGTTTGTTAAAACCCTTGTATGCATAAATCTCCAGCCAGCAGTTTGTCTTTGTGGACTCAAGTTTTTCTGGATAAAATATCTGGTCGTACTGTGACCCTCCGTAGTATGAACGAGGAGAACATCTCGCCGCCGAACTGAACTCTGGAGTTACGATCGGTTCGAGTTCACATGCCGTTACGCTTACAAAAATTTCTGAAAGCATCAAAAGAATATATCAAATGTTCCCCCTATGTTACCTCACACAGGGTTAACAAACGTTGCTGCAAAGATAACACGACTTGTAGATAGACCTCGACTCTGAAATACGTTCTGTCGTTGACAAATGGCCTTAGGTGTTGTCGATATGTTCACTACCAGGGAGAAATATTCCTTTTTAAAAAGTAGTTTCATATTCTCTCATTTCATTTTATTTTTAAAAGTTATAAACTTCTTTGTGCTTTTAGTTTTACAAACTGGACCTGTTTCTCGTTACATTTTACAGGTGTGTTTGATGATAACATTGCTCACCATGGAAAAACTTATGTGAATTTCAGCGATTGCACTAGTTGTTACTTTCATGACAATAGGTTTACTGGAACCAGAGTTTTAGGAAACACGAGAACATCCAAAATAAATAATGAAATTAAATGTAGGTCTGTAGTTTGAAATCAGTTTTATCATAGGTAGAATAGAAATTAATCTTCACAGTAGCATTATATTACGAAACGTAAATAACTCATCTATACGTCACTCACACTATCCGATGAAAAGTATCCAAACACCTATTTGAAAATGCACTTAGAATTTACCTGCATCGCATTCCTTGTTATTGGACATTATTAAGGGGTGGTCAAACCTTTGCCTTAACTTTACTGGGAAGGCTTTCAATGAGGTATCTAAATGTTAGTGGAGGAATGGAAGCCTATTATTCCTCAAGAGCTAACACCAGAGAAGATAGCGATGTTGGATGCTGGATTCTGCACGAAGTCGACGTTCTAACTCAACCCAAATGCGTTCCCGTTGGTTCAAGTCAGGACTTTTGAATGACCAGTCCATTTCAGGAATGTTGTTTTTCATAAACCATTGCGTCACAGATGAAGTTTTATAATAGGGTGAATCTTCGTATCCGAAGTGATTCTCTACCTCACACAGTACAATGACTTAAAAAGTGAACATATATTTCCGGGTTTCGAGTTTTTTTCAAGCGCTGTTAGGAGACCACACTTTAACCATAACACCAACTCCTCTGCACTATAGGCATTTACAAAAAATAAACAGTTCCATCTGATTGCTACAGGGTGTAATCTAATTCATCACTCCAAATCAATCGTTTCCAGTCATCAACTGCCCATTGGCGTCGCTCTTTACGCTAACTCAAGCGTAGCTTGGAATTAACTATAAAAATGTTTGGATTATGAGCAGCAGTTCGACATTTGTATTCCATTTTTGCAACTCCTCACGCACAGTCATTGTGCTGGCTAGATTTTTGATAGCACTTTGAAATTCACGAGTAATTCCTTACTTTGATTTCTTTCGATTTTTCACAAACATCCTCCACAATGCTCCACAGTCCCCATCCGACATTATATATGGTCTGCCTCATCTTGGTTTAGTTGTACTTGTTACTTCGCTTTACAACTGCACAATCACGTCACCAACTGTCCACCTGGGCAGCATTAGAAGCGTTGAAAAGTCTCCGAGGGGTTTGTTACTCAGCTGACATATAATGATTAATCCACGTTCGAATTCACTTGAGCTCTCCTGACCGAGTCATTCTGTTGTTGTTCCTACTTCTATACTCACAACACAGATAGTGAAAAACTGTGTCAGAGGACTGGTTCCTGTCGCCATCATTGGCAGCATCTGCTTCTAGTATTTACGGTTTAGGTTTGCTGCCTTTATGGTGATTGTTTCCATTACTTGTTTCTTCACAGGATTCTTTATTTTTTTACTTGTTCAAAACAGATTTTTGGATTTTGAACATAATCCTTCAACATATTGTTGTTGGCAGGTACGGATGATTTCATAGTGTGACATAAATATCTTCCACCAGAACACTCTGGCTATTGTTTTATATTTATCTGCTAGTCGGTGCACGTAGGTCTTCTGTTCGAGAGTTATATAGCAGATGCAGAGCTGTTTTCAATGCCCTATTCGGTAGTACTTGAAGCATCTTACAATACTGACAACACAATACTCCCCGCCTTCTTTAATACTGTGATTACACCTAGCGTTCTTTCCGCATTACCTAGACCTGTCTGGATAGTTTTGAACAGATAGAATATGTCTTCCCATTTGGTTAATGATTCTGATTTCGGTTCTAATGCCGTCGAAGTTACTTTGACAGTCGAGGCAATATACGTAACTATCAGGACAGTGTAAAAATGTATGTAAGCGGAATACTATGAAAAAACTCACGCGATGGTTACATTACAAGTTATCTTATTTAAATGACTGTGATAATCGCCTCTCTGTCGAAGTTGGTCGTAATGGCCCTCGGGCTGAGCGTTTTAATGAAGAGATTTTTAAAGCCTCCCTTGGTGTGTGTGTGGTGTGGGCGCACCTGCCGACTCGACTGGAGGGTCCTCGGCAGAGCAGGAACTCTCCACCAACTTCCGACAGGGCCGTTCAAGAGCTCGCCGACCAGCAGCCAGTTAAAAAACTGGCCCAACTCTCCGCTCTCATCGGCAATCGATGTCCGGGCAAACAGCCGCGTTGTTCCCACTGCCGAGAGTGGCCTGTCCTAGTTCAGAAATACCAGCGAAAGTCCGCCGGAGCGGGACAGCGATATGAGCATTAGCAGTATCGCAGCAGGCCAAACAACTTAATCGAAGATTCGAAATGTGAGGCTGACGGCCAAGTCTCCCACTACTCGAAACAAAACAACTGTTTAACAATATTTATGAACGATTGTTCCCTTGAGTTTGCTTCTGTGCATTAACGTGACGTAATACAGGGCAATGGCAGGAATATCAAACCCAAGTTAATACCTCAATCCTGCCGCACTGGACGTTATTATTGCCGTTTTTTCGTGAACGAACCAAATTTACACATCAGAAATTACGACAGGTTCAAACAAATTAATATTCAACACGCACAAAACATTGACAGGTGCTTTGTAGATAGAACTCTGACTTTCCTACCATTGCCATGACAACAGAGTAGATGCACCACTTAGCATCGTATCTCCTCCCCCCCCCTCCCCCTTCGATCTCCACATTAACAGCATAACGCTCCACTTGGATGAATAGGGTCGGAACTTTCACCTTGAGGCAATACATCCTCTTTATGCCGATTTGAACGCCAGTTCCGCAGTTCTAAATTCTTTAATATGGATGATATCATGACATTACAGGTGGGCAAATCCATTACATTTCAGGAACGAATACAATTTGAGACAGCTAATACGCAAATATTCCAATATGGAGAGCAAAATGGGTTGTAAGGTGTACGACATAAAGTTGTTACCTACAAGAGGTTATCGACAAATCTTCAGTATAAATTAACTGCCTCAGCAGTCCAGCAATAAACTGGGTAAACTATTTGAGAATCATGTCACACAAGAGCATGGAGTGAAATAAAATCCAAATAGCAGAATGCGCTTTAGGATGAATCGTCAACAAATGCTGTAAAAGTAAAAAGAAAAAGAGATGATCGGGGATAATATGGAATAGTATTACACATGAATGATGAGATGGAAGTAGTTATAGGAAGGAAACAGACAACGCCAGTGAATAATGCCGACTCTTCTTCCTTGCACTTATCCCGCTATTGCAGAGTAGGCATTTGTTCAGGATGCAACCTATTTGGGATTTGGCCGGCTTGTCGCTGAGCCTGACGCCTCTCTGTGAGGAAAGTTTTGTTGAGATCTATCAGCGTAACGCGTAACTATGTTCTGTGTACTTTTGTTTGTGTAGTTTATGATTCGGAGATTTGGGACCATCCAGGTTCTCGCTCTGGTGATTACGGAAAATTGCAATCAGAACGGCCGGTCTGCGGCGACTAGGATTCGATTCAAGCCCTCAATACCAGCCGATTCACTGTGTCGCCTTAGCGCACTGACAAGGGGAGGCCGCCAATTGTAAAATTCAGATTCGGCTCATATTATGTGTTATAAAAATTCGTGGATAGAGGTGTAATGTTTTAAATCAGTAACATGCACATCTTTTCCGTTGTCGAGAAAATCAGTATTGAAATATTCCGTTGCGTTCAAATACTTTCTATGCTACGGAGATTTAAAGAGGCGCTTGCCGCAATGAGAATAAGTCCGCCGCTGCCGGATCGAAACTCCCTCGTGGAAACTTTTTTATTTATTCAAATATATGCACAGATAATTCCCGGCAATCAGTTTCAACAAGTATGCATACAAAAAGTTTCTTAAATGCTATTTTTTTGTAAAAAATTGGCACTGTCGAACTTTATTTGTTGTTCGGAAACAACATTTATATTTCAATAATAGAAATATGTGCTGTGGCTGGTATGAAATACAAATTATTCTGGTAGTAATTTTCAAGCATGTGATGTAAGACTAATGGAGCATAATTCTCACATTTTCCGGCTTGTGCTTTCTTCGGACGTGTGAAGATAATATTATTATTAAAATCAGTTGGAATTTCTCCTGTTTCATAACTTTTTGATATCAGTTTGAATAATCTTTTAACTCCTTCTTCTCCTAGGGATTTAAGAAGTTCTGCAGGGATCTCATCAATTCCAGTTGCATTATTTGCTTTCAAGTCATTCAGACCTCTATCAAATTCTGTCCTCAAAAAACGATGTTCTAAGCCATCAATGTCGACATCTCCTTCCTTTTACATTACGCTATTGTTCAAGTCGTCGCCATCATAGAATATCTCAATGTATTCTTTCCATCGATTAACTCTATTGTCTAAGCTTAAAAGAGGTTTCCAATCGGTAGCTTTAATGTTATATCTTTTGTTAATTTCTCCAAAATTTTGTTTGATCTTCCTATACGCAACTTCTACTTTTCTTGTACCCATTTTTCTTTTGATATTTTGCGTTTCCTATTTATTTGATTTCTAAATTTCTTGTATTGCTCTCTTCTTCCTTCATCCTGAGCATTTTTGTGCCTTCTTCTCTGATCCTTCACCTCAAAAATTTCTTCCGTGATACAAGGTTTTCTGGTGGCTTGTTCGCTAAGTCAAATGTTTCTTTACCAGCTTTCATTATTTCCCTCTTCAATGGATTCCATACGCCTTCGGTTGAGCTCCTTTCAGAGTTATTTCTTAGACCTAAGTTTACCATTTCTGCAAATTTTTTTTCTCGTACTAGATTGTTTCAGTTTATTCACTTCCAATCTGTTCTTCTTATATTGCTTCCTTATTCGCTTGAATTTCAGCCTGCACGTCATTACTGTCAAATTATGGCCGGAGTCTATGTCTGCTCCTGGGTAGGCTTTACAGTCTAGAACTTGATTTCTGAATCTCTGTTTGACCTTGATATAATGTAGCTGATATCTGCCTGTATCCCCAGGACGTTTTCAGGTGTACATCGTTCTTTCATGGCTCTTAAACAGTGTGTTTGCCAGGACCAGCTTATATTTTTCACAAAATTCTAACAACCTGCTTCCTCGCACATTTCTTTCTCCTTGACCAAAACTTCCTACAGTAATCCCCATTTTTCTTTCTCCCACTACCGCATTCCAATCAAACATGATTATTAGATTTTATTCCTTCACATATTGGATTAATTCTTCAATTTCATGGTATATTTGATCTATTTCTTGTGACGTTGGAATATACACTTGTACTGAATTCGTTGGGCAGGCTTAGTTTCTAACCTCATCAAAATAACACTGTCACTAAACTGTTCGTAATAACTCACCCGTTTCCCTACTCTCTTATTCATTACAAAATTTACACCAGTAATTCCACTGCCAGTTTTTGTGTTAAATATTCTGTATTCCACAGATCAAAAATCCTGTGCATCCTTCTACTTAATCTGAATAACCTCTGACGGCATCTAACTTAAGTCGTTCCGTCTCCCTTTTTAAGTGTTCTAACCTACCTGCCCTATTCAGACTTGTAACATTCCACGCTCTCCCTGAGCAGTACCAACCCGGAGATCTGATTGGGGAATATTTTACCCAGGGAGAAACCATCATGATATATGTAATTTGATGTCCTCGGGATACCCTTTGGATGTTTAATGCGGTGGTTTCCCGATGTCTTCTGCATCTCCATGCCGTTCATCATTTCTGATTCATCCTCCTTTAGGGGCCGTTTCCAACACCACCTTTGATCATGAGTTTTTTTAACAAACAGTATGAACTGATTATGAATTTTTCAATTGGTGGCCTCCCCTTTTGAATCACATCGGCGGGTGAAATAATGCTCACTACAAAGAAAAAAAAACAATATTTGGTTCAGAACCCGCTACTTCGGCGAAGAAGGTACACGAACAGTGAGTTTCGATGCTTGAGACTGTCAGTAGTCCAGGTGTCATTAACAACACTCCAACATAAGAAGGGCAAGAGATAGTTTCCATATTTTGCCTACTTTCTAACCATTATGTTAATGTCTATGAATCTGAAATTAAAAGGGGGAATCATTCCAGCATTCACCGATTTTTGAAAACAGTTTAAAAATCGTGATCAGCAGTTTGAGCCCAACATACGTAGCTCTCACCGTCCAATGCATTGATGTTACAACTTCCCAAGTAGCACGGCCAAATTTTATAATCTGTATTTTTATCATTACCAGGGTCATAACGCGGTCACAACATAGGTGATATTCAAACCTGTAAATTTAGTGTAGTCATTAAGATATAATAGCCTAAAATTAGATGACGGAATTTAACATTGATTTTATTACCTTTATACCTGACTAAATTGACAGAACTATCCCAGGCACTTGGTACTCTTCTAGAAAAGAAAAGGCTAGAAGAAAATGAGGTACCTAATGAGATAGACGTGCCCATTTCTTCATGTCGTAAGTAATATGAATAAAAGGACTCACTAATCTCTCCCTGCACAAACTATACTGATATATACATACAGATTAATTTAAATCCTGGATGATGGTTCCTACGTTATTTTACGCCCGTTTTTTAAAAGGGATAAAGCAGTAATGGTAGTAGATATAATATCCGCCACAGTGGTTTGTTGAGTTTACGTAATGTTGGAGAGCACAGGCGTATATCTACTACTCAGTACGATTTTTCAGTGGTTTCTGATCTTAACTCCACGCCTAACCCCCTCTACCACCAAAAAAATTGGTGTAAAAGAAGAAATCGACGAATAACGAGATTACAAAGTAACCGAATAAACCCTTTCGTCTGACGATATGGTCCATGTGGCGTTTGTTCTACAGGCACCAGACGCTTAACTGACAGTATATTGGACCCTTTTTGTGTCTCCTCAAAGCTCTGAAGCGTGGAGCCTAGTAAAAGAGTATTTTATGGCGAGTGTGTTTTCAACGCAAGCAGCGGATCTGAGGAGACCAATTAAAATCAACGTGGTCTTTTTCTAACCCCAACGCAATTCACTCTGCTTTATCTACGGGAGCGTTACCTTGTTGCTCCAGAAGAGGGTTTATCCGTAATGTTCGTCGCAGTGTATTATGCACATTGTTGCTGTCTTAAAAATATTTCTAAATGCTGATGGGCATTTCGTTCGGACGACCAATCATCCAGATTTCGATTTTCATTGATTTCCCGAATTCACACTCGTTGAATGGCGGGATGGTTCCTTCATTAAAGTCAAGTCCAATTTTCTTCTCATTCCTTGCCCATAATTTTCTCTCGGTACCGTCAAACAGAATCCAGTTAGCAAAATATTAAAATATTTGTTTAATTCAACAATATTTTTAAAAAATCTTCATTAATATTAAAGGAATTTCTTGACATTCGTAACTTTAGTATTTGTTTTTACATTCATTTAGCACGTACGAGAAACCGCTATCTGTTTTAATGCGCATTTTGATACAAGTAATTGTGACTGGCCTAATCAATGTCACGCGAGGCTAATCAGCCAATACGAGAGGTTTTTACAAAAAAATATGACACCGCTAGACTTTGCGTCAATACGTGGCAGTAGTTAATAAGAAGCCTCCAAAATTTAACTTGTTTCGCGCAAAAAGTGTATTCTGGGAGAATATGGAGTATTTACAAATCTCCAAGAGTGTAGTAATAGGGAAAATGCAAAAAAAAAAAAAAAAAAAAATCGATCGCTAGGATAAAATGCCTTGTGTGGGAATACTGCTCTAAGAAAACTGCCTATAATTTAAGGAAAAATAGTAAATGATTTTCATTCTCCATATCTGAACTTGTTTAATTTAGTGTGTTTAATTTTGTAATATTTTGACACAAGAAGGAAGGTGAATGAGGCGCGATGTAGAATGGAGTTTCGAGTAGTGTGAACGTGATGTTGATTTATGGTGTCAAGGTTAACTGACCGCAACGTCTTTGTCTAACTGGGTGTAACTCATCACGGCAATAAAGAAGCAATTATATTAAGCTAAGTGTTCAGCAACCCATTAAAATGAACGAAGTGATTTTTGACTGTGTTAAAGAAATATACAGAGTAACTATTGAACCGTAGCCGTACAACAAACTTCTTTAAATACTGTGTTTTTAATTATAAGATCTTTCAAATATCGGGAATAAAGTCTGGTAAAAAAAAAAAAAAGTTCATTCTGTGGGTAGGTCAGATTGCGTCAAATAAAAACAATATTTTGAAATTCAACCCATAAATGGTAAAATTATGAACTGTCATGGCCACTGGTATGCGGTAGTTCACAGTCAAGCTGCTACGCTGAGTGATCAGATTAGCGCTAGATAGCAGCACCACACGTCACAGAGATATTGATAAGCTGTGTGTATTTTCCAGAGTAAGGATCTTTTCGTATATTGTTGTTTCTATATGGGAAACATTTCATCATTTAAAATGGTTTTCGCAAAAGAGTTTGCGTATTACATGTGTTAAACCTGTCGAAAAGTTTTTTTCTAATATTTTTGTAAGGCGATGTAAGTGTTTTGCTACCTATTTTAGTTCAAAAGTAAATATTAGCTACAAATGAGTCGATTCTTCTTTCATCTTACTATAAACCACAACCTCACTATTCATGATATACCATTCACGAAATTTTCACGCCTGTCACTTACTTCATTTCGAAAAATGGAACGTAATACAATAACTACTGAAATCTTTAACGGTGGTGATATTGGCCGTATCTTATATGATCTGCAATTTCACGATCAAAAAGATTATGCGTTGTCTTTAGTAATGGAAAATCCTAAACAATATACAAGTTTAAAATAAGTATTTTCATCATTTACGTTTGCTTAAAATGCACAAATACAATAACTTTATGATGAACTGTGTTAAAATGCACATATACAGCCAGATACTTCATTTCAAAATGGCCTCAGCCAATTCCAAAGCGTGGAGGAACCATAAAATCTCTGAATTAATGTTCTATCTCTTTACTACCATCCACGAAGAAAGTGAAAGCCTAGACCAAAACACCATATTTTTGTTAGTTTGTTGAGGAATGGCTTGTGTCACGGTATGAAGGCCTCAGATTAAATGTCACATTAACTTGTTGTTGTTCTTGGAAATGTTTTAGGATACTGCAAAGCTAACAGTGTATGTGCAGCACTAATATTCGTGCTTTCATAACTCTACTTGACAAATACCTGAAATCCAGGTAGTTAAAATATTTATGAGGTGGCCACCGCAGTACGCGGGATGATGGAGTGCTATCTTTCGCAACCGTTCCCCAGAGGACAGGCAACTCCGCACTGGCTGCTGCATGCGATAATTCTCGGAGACGCACTACAAGACGCAACATGCCACCCTCCGACAGCCATAAATATTCAACATCTGACGCCAAGCCAGACGAAGTTCACCGGCATAAACGCGGCGTGCTCCCGGTGCCCGTTAATATCCGGAGGGAGGGACACGTCAGCTGTTCCATTTTACCGACGCGTTTGGGTTTGAGGAGCGGAGCAGTCAACAGCCCTCAAAACTTATTTTGTTTCCTGCCACAGATGGATATGTAGTAAGATAAGAACTTCAGGCAACAAATACTATACCTTTTACCTATTATCCCACCAACATCAAAATTCCAAGCGAAATCGACATCAATAAACTTGAAGGGAAAAAGAAGTCGTCAAACCAAGAATCCGCAAATAGAGGCTCATCGGTTAAGGCGTCTGACTGGTGACGATAGATCGCAGGTTCGAATCCAGGTCTCGACTGGTATTTTCGAAAGCACTTAACCCGAAGTATATCGCTGGCACTGCTTAACTGTGTACCATCCATGAAGAACGCCAGAACGATTTCGTGGTTCGGATTACACGTTAAGTTATAGGTCCGCTATACACCGTAAGATTAGGAGGCGTCCATAACATGAATTACGTGAGGTGAAATGAGGGGGGGGGGGGGTACGGCGAAATCTCACCAAGGCGAATTGGGGGGGGGGGTCAACGGAAATCTCAAGTGAGGGGTTTTGGAAATTTTTGTCTGGAAAAACACCTCACGTAATTTATGGATGCACCCTTACCGGCTTAGGTTAGTTAGCCAATGCGAGAGGCGCAGCGAATCGAAAATGTTCCTGTCAGCCTTCTGGATCTCACTGCCAACAGTGCTATACCATGATTTCATTTGATCTGTTATGCCACCAAAATGACAATTCCAAACGAAACTAACATCGATAAACTTCAGGGGAAAAAAGATACATCTAATAAACGATTGATTATATCTAATAAAAACCCTTCGGTCTTTTATCTTCTGTTCATTCAATAGGACTACTATTATCCGCAAATGACGAGTATTTCTACTTTTATATGCCTCCATTGCCAATTAGTCAAGTGGCACCTTTCTCGAATTGTCATGAAATCTCTGTTGTTAACGTCATTCGGACACACAAATTTTGAACATGGGAGCACTGGAGGAGCGGGCAACATTCGCGTCCGGTTGAGCGCTTAGGGAAATTTCTCTTTCCGTATCGACGGAGTATGGCAACACCAAAGTTTAAATCAGTTAATATACATTTATATCAGATTCATTGTACTGGATTAAGTTACAGATTGCAATCAAATTATCTCATACTCACTACTGCATATCGTGGATGAAGAAGTCAAGCAACTATTTTCTATCGAAACCTTATTCTTTACTTGCTATATGTGATTAATATCAGTCTGTTGTTCAGAGTATTACTGCAAAGCTCTTACCTTTTCTCTAAAAGCGATTAGGCGTTGGTGTCAGTTTTAACGGCTGAGAGGGAAGGCAGGTCACGTGTGTTACAATTAGCAGTGTTCCAGCCTAATCGGCGTGGCTTCATTAACGAGGCCACGTGAGCCTCAAAACGCTGTTATTGCCGCTTTGTTTGCTGTCCACGCAGCCTCAAATAATGTCTGTTCACTCACTAAATACCTGTTTTAATCGATTAGCCCGTGGAGAAACTTCGTTGTTTCAAATTCTGAACTAATAACTCTTCCTGCTTTATTTTCCAGCTGTTTGTTTGAAGCCACTAAAAATACGGATAGATCCATTACTTCCTCTATACCGCTCAATCTTTTGATCGTTGCCTCTCGTATGTAACAGCTTTGACAAATCTCAAACTGCCGTGGGAGGCATTGCATATTTCTTTGCGTATACCATGAAGTGACTTTTTATTTGTGTGAGATAGTACCGATAAAGAACCCCCGTAGAAACTTATGTGCTTTTAGGTAGAGTATTTTTTTTTAATGGTTTTACGCCTTGTTGACGTTGAGGTCATTAGATGCGGGATGGGAATAAGGACAAGGAACGGGAAGGAATTCGGCCATGGCCTTTTAGAAGGAAGCATCCCGGCATTCGCCTGGAGTGATTTGGGACCCGAATCGGCGTCGTCCCGAATGCGAGGCCAGAGCATTAACCAGTCACCTACGACGCTCTATAGTAGAGTATGGGAATCTGTTTCCCAGCGCTAATATGTTGGAAAGTGGTCGCAAGACATAGGACGCTTCCTCTTACCATATCTTTTACCAGCCTTGCTAGCCTCGAGGGCAACCTTTTGTTGTATAGTTTGGGAACTCAGTCTTAGCTATGCTGTTTCCAAACCTCGCGAGAATAAGAAGACCTGGAAACAATGGTAAAATATTTCCGTAGGTGGCGACTCTAACCCAATGCTTCTAAAACAGAGGTTACCTGCTTCCATCTAAATAGCAAACTCGCTAGAAGGGAACTTAACATACGGTTCGAAGAAACCATTCTTACCCACAATAAGACACCAAAGTACCTGGGTGTTACCCTTGACCGAACATTTTCCTTTAATGCACATCTAACGAAAATGACTGAGAAGCTAAAAACCAGAAACAATATCATTCAAAAACTACGTGGTACCTTCTGGGGTGCATCGGCCTCCACTCTCCGCTCCTCTGCTCTGACCGAGTGTGGTGGTGTAACGGTTAGCGTTCTGGCCTCGTATTCTGAAGGACGGCGGTTCGAATCCCCGTCCGGGCATCCAGATTTGGGTTTTCCATGGTTTCCCAAATCACTCCTGGCAAATGCCGAGATGCTGCCTTCAAAAGGCCATGGCCGAATTCCTTCCCATTCCTTGCCCCCCCCCCATCCTTTCCCGTCTCTAAAGACCTCGCTGTTAAAGAGACGTTAAGCAAAAAAAAAAAAAAAAAAAAAAAAAAAAATCCTCTGCTCTTGGTCTTGTCTTTTTGGCTGCCGAGTACTGTTCCCCGGTCTGGTTGAATAGCCCGCACGTGAGAAAAGTGGACACCTAACTTAATAACGCTATGCGTATGATTGCAGGCGTGATCAAGACAACTCCCACAAGATGGCCCTCAATACTGAGCCACATACCACCGCCTAACCTGCGACGGATAAATGCTCTTACACGTGAATACAAGAGAATAATGGACAACAGAAACTTACCGATCCACCAAGATATTAAGGATGCCAACATCAACAGAAAACCGCCAATGAAATCGGCAAGAGATGCTATTCGTGCAGATTTTAACATCACCAAAGCTTGGATTCAGGAGTGGACTGTACACCAAAACAGAAGCATACCTTGCATTACACAAAAGCCACCAGGTTTTAAATTACCTCGTAAAACTTGGTCCACACTCAACAGAATCAGAAATCGGCATGCCAGATGCGCACACTCTCTATACCAGTGGGGCAAGCAACCATCCCCCTTCTGCGAATGCGGAGAGATTCAGATTATTGATCACATTATTGAAGAATGTCCTATAAGATCTTACAGTGGTGATCCTGTGGACTTACTACTAGAAACTCAGGAATCGATAAACTGTATGAATAAACTAGATATAAGCATTTAATCTTGTAAAGTTGCAGTTTATATATTTTATCAATGTTCTTAAAAGTGTCTGAATTGCCATACGATACATAAATAATAATAAATAAGCCAATGAAATAACGTCATACCTTGTTGACGTGAATGGGAGGCAATGTGGGCTTCTCTTCCTTCGTCACACTATTAGCGTAAGAGTGCACTTCTAGTTAAAGACAATACCTTGGAAACCATAAGGTAGCAAACTTTTTTACCCTACGCGTCACTAGGCAGTGGCTCGGTTTTATTCCCTGATTCACTCTCTGTCTGTTTTGAAAGGTAGAACTTCACGAATAAGTATTTTGTTGCTTCAATTTCAACATTTTAATGATGTTAAGTATTGTATTTTCAGCAGTACTTTTGAATATCAATACACTTACCATAGCCTTTGGTCAGCCTTTTGTTATAACATGTGTTCCTTTCATTTTACTAGCAATAAGTAACAATGTTACTACCCTCTCTTGATTACTAAGTCGCATATCTGTGGTGATGTTATGAACCTGATCTCCGTTCGGGCCACTGCAGTGGAGGTGAACAGCGGTGCGGCGCAAGGTTCTGGGTTGCGCATATTTTGATGTGTTACTGGAAGGAATGCAATCGCGTCGACGTTTTGTCGGTTTTGGGGGTGAGAGAATTTAAACTAACATGAACACAGCATGGGAAGAGAAGGTGTGTTGAAGTAAATAACAATTCGTCAAGAGCCAGAAACTCTAATATGATTACCTACAAAATCGTGTTTTAAACCGAAAATACTAAAAATTATTTTATAAAAAAGCTTTTTAAAAATCAGTAACAAATGATTTATAACTGTGGTTCGTTCTACATGTTGCGGTGTTCTCTTTCAAGTAGTTTATAAGTCAAACACACACACACACACACACACAAATTAGCTGAAAAGTAATGGCTCTTAGACATTTTGTAAAAGTATTTTTACTGCATATATACCATCAATTTCTACAGATTCTCTTTGAAATGTTTGATTTTTTTTTTTTTTAATATTTTCTGAAGTAACAAATTTCTTTAATTATTAATTTAGTTATTCTGTGAAAACTAAAAACCCGAGAAAGATCACTATAGCTTTTCCTGTGATTAGTGGGAGGCTGGAATATCACTGTAAATTTTGAAAGTAATTTTCGGATAAAGGAAGGAAAGCGTAAATTCTTTATTGCATTTTTGCCGAATTCTCGTAAAAAAAATCGTTGAATAGAAGGCAAAATCTATACATTTAGTAAACAGGTGGGATGGCAACTCTCATTTGATAGATATAAGATTATATATAGATAAAGTTTACCTTCCATAATCCTCAAAACCCCCTATATTTACTATAACCCTACAATTTTCCCATAATCTTCTTGAGGTTAGTAATAACTAAACACTGAGGAACTACAATTTTTTAAGTCAAAGGATTCGGAAGTTACGAGGATGAAGAACGGAACGCTAAAAACGATCATGAATAAGTTTCCAAGTAAACGTAGGCATAGAGTAATAAGCAGAACATTATGAACTCGCAATTGCACTCCTAAATACCTCGATACAATTTACTACTAGAGTATTATCTACTATTCGGAATTTGTCGTGCTTCATTATTGTTTGTGTTGTTAAATTTTACTAGGTATCAGTAGTTATTTTATTCTTAGTGACTACTTCCCAGAGTTTTTGTTGTGCATTTTGAAGTTCCAAGTTGTAGTCACCAGTTTTTCTGAGTAGGTTCAGCGACCTTACAATATGTGGCAGTACTGACTGTTTGTGGAGGGAGAGACAGAAGCCAAGTTTTGGCACGTATAGAAAGATTGGTGGAAATGATTTCGGCGGCTAATGTGCTAATAAGATCAGGGGTCCAAATAAATGCAGCCAGTGAGATATTACATCTTTGTTTCTGGTTCTTGGTGGCTGGTCTCGAGGAAGATGAAGGCGGGAAGCCAGGAGTGAACTACTGGAGAGTTGTTTGAGGGCTGCGGAAGCGTCTTCGGTGTTTACGTCGCATACTACTGGCGCCGTCACGAGTGTTACATGTACTGAGTGCGACGCCACAGAGCCCGAAGTTTTTTGTTTGTGTTTCCGACGCATACAGTGAGTCGATATTTCAACGTAGAACGTCGATGGTGAATCGATCTGATACGTCTACATTATGCTGGGCATTGGGGATGAGTGGTGACAGTGACCGCCAAACTAGCAGTGGCGAAGTTTTCGCACATCCAAACGGTAATATACGAAGTATAATGTTTCCAGTGCATTTTTTCATTTCAAGGGAAAAGAACACGCTCTGACAGGGAGACCTGTTGATAAAGAGTTTTTTTTTCAGTGGCTCTATATTTGATATATAATAATAAAAGTAAATCTGAGCGTAGCTGAGTGGTGCCCGACAGTTAATAGTTTGATGTTTCTTTTTGATAATCCTGGGATATACCAATTTTACGTAATACCAGAGGCTGGTATCGGTTGAAGGTTAAAGACAGAATTCTAATAATTTGCTTATGTATTTCCTTTAACAGTAATAAGCGTATTTTGTGTGTTAATGTTGATGTTTGATTTCCATACGAAAAATGTTCAATAAATCATGAAACTTTAAACATTATATTTTTCATACGTAAAATGTGAAGGTATCCCATCATAAAAAATTAATAATCAATAATAAACAACCCCAGTATAATTTTTTATCGTTTTTATTTTCTATTTTAAAGCATAATTACTGAACTTGATTAATTGAGTGCATGTCGTTTGACTCTAATTAAATCTGGTCAAGTATGCCAGATGCACTCAAGTTGGCGAGAAGAAGTTAAAGTGAAATCTTCAGCTTTCAATTCGGATGCTGCTAGGTCACAAAATCTCTGTGAAGCCGGTCAGAAGAGTCTCTCAGTATTTCTCTCTCGACCACTTCCGCCCTTTCTTTTGTATATGATTTGGAGCTGGCTTAATTCCATTTGGAGAAATCATTGAGTACACCCATAGCAAAGTCTCGACTAGCACTACTGTAGATCCCTCAGACAGATAGCGGATATTAACACATTTAATCCAATAAATAATTTATCGGCAATAAAGTATGGAAAGAACAGTCTCACTAGGACGATTACCAGCCGGCAATGCGGCAGGGATTCTGCGTAGTGCAGAGTATTGTATGAAACACGAAAGGTGGACCTGAAAACGAATATGTGGAATTAGTAAGTCAAAACTGACTGTAAATTACCAGTATAGTGTCGTGTTTTTTAAACACCACTTTCGGCAATTCCTAACACATACATTCACTCACATACTTACATAAAATCGGAAACAAAATAGCAAAACATCAATCTCCCACGCAATTTCAAAACTGGCGCTGTCAGCGCACCACCACATTTGACATTAAGAAAACATAATGGCCACGGAAAACAAGTGAGTTGTAGCAGACGCAATATTTACATCCTGTACGTAGCAGCTAAGACAAATGGCTGTAATGGAAACAGGCTTTGGAGAAAAAGCAGAGATATGTTGTTACGAACCAGAAAACCACTAATGTAAATAGTAAGTGTAAATAAGCAGAATTTAGAATTATGTCAAACATCATATATTAAGTTTGTAAACCCAATGTAAATTTCAAAATAGATCGTCGCTGATGATGCCTCGGCGAGATGCGAAACGCGTACGTCAATAAATGCCACCTGCAAGCATTTAGAAAAATTGTTGATCCTGTTCTAATGAGGGGAGCTAAGAGTCTTGCCATCTGTCTACGAAACGTGTAACTTTGTGTTCTGTATGATAAATGATGCGGAAGTAGGCGACTGTTCTAGGATTCGACTCGATTACTGCGGGTGACCGCTTAAAAACCGCAATAAGGAATGCAGGATCGCGAGGCCAGGGATTTGAATCTACGGCCGTTGTACGATGATATTTTCTTGTGTAATTTTACTAGATATGGGCTATTAGTGTAAGTTAGTAAATGCCTCCATTAGGTGCTTTGTGCTGGACCAGATGGGACTGTAACTCGATATTGGGTCCCTGTTAATTGGTTACAGTACGTCCGACATGTGTGTCTGGAACACCTGGTACTGAGGCAAATACTATCGTATTGTCAGCTTGCTTCCTTACTTCTCAGAGGTCAACCGATAGTATCGCCCTGAGTGCCTTCATCTATACAGAAAATCAAAATATAAAGATAGCCTCAACGTTTATGCTTTACTAATGAAGAGAGGTGCATACCATCTGTAAATTCTCTAATCACGTGTAGGGAAGGAATTTCTTGTTGAACACTTGAAAATTAAATATCTTCACTTAACATTTGATAATAAACTCAGCTAGGCAGGACACTCTGGGCAGATGGTAGGCAAAAAATTCAAAATCCTTCATTTATTGGAAAGAGTGATGATGGGATGCACCAGAGAAATGAGGGAATTTGGTTACAAAACTTTGGTCATGCCATCGCCTGAATATGGCACTGTAGTATGTGACATACATTTTGGGTATCAAATAAAGGAGATGGAAGAGATTCAATGAAGGACTGTTAGAATTGTCTCTAGAAATTACCGCAGAGTACAATCAGTAACTAATATGATAAAGAAGCTGAAATGGGATTCATTGGAAGAGAGGAGGAGGGTAAAGATGGTCATGGGAAGTGCATGGAAAGAAAAAGGTGAACCCAATCACAAGCTGGCATTCGATTTCAGGCATAAGGGTGTGGGAAGATTTTCTTTCATAGTTAAGGGAGTCAGGGATTGGAGTAAGTTACCAAGAAAAATGATGAATAATTTACCAAAAAAGCTAAAAAAAAATAATTTTTAAATTAGTAAAAGACAAAAATAGATGCGAAAAAATAAAGGACGAAAATGGGTGTGTAAGGAAATTGCTACCGGAGCGTGCGCTCCTTCACAATTAAATAATGTTAAATTAAATCTAGATGGCTGGATCGTGATTTAAAATGGATTCTCACAAGATGTGTATGGAAACATAATTGAGCCTAGTTGTTCTGTATTCCTTTAATGAGGATGTTATTTGAAAGTTACTAAAAAAAAAAAATCGATGGTATGATTGTAGGCAGCGTAGATAGTGTTTGAATTAAGGAAATAAACCGTGTGTTTTGGGACACAAGTTACTGCTTTTAAAAAAAGTCTATCTCTGGTGTTTATACTTTGACCACCAGGTTATTTTTGGTCAACACGTGCAACGGGTATTTTCTGCCGGTATCGTACAGCCGAGGGTCTGACAATATCCCGCACCTGTAGTTGGCCGTGGCCGGGCCGTCCCGCCCCCAGGGGAGTGTGGTAGGCGCCGGAGTTGGACCGCAGAATATCAAAGGGGCGGCGCGGGCCTCCGGGGGCGGCCGCAAACACGGCCCCCCGGGGGTGGCATGGCAAACCTCAGACACACGTTAACGCTTTAAGCAGCGACGCCGGCTTCCTAACTGCGTGAATAATAATTTCAATTTACAACACGCAATATGACGAAGAACTCGAGCTAACTTGGTTCGCCGTTTTAAGATTTACACTACCCGTTTCACAGCTAGCTGTTATTTCCTTTCTTCCTGGAGGTAAGTGTTACTGATTTTAATACCTATCAATTTTGTTTGTTGGTACGCAGCTGGAATGTTGATACGAATTTCCTAAATAATTTCATGTGATGACTTAAGAAAATCTTATAACTAGAGAGGAAATTGTATGCAACATTAAATTTAGAAGTATAATTTTTATTTCAACCACACGCCTGAATTTCTGTTACATTTCTTATCTCTTCATTACATTTGCTTATCTCTCGAAAAAATATTGATAAAATTTGTGGATTTAAGAAACGATAGTTTAATATTTAACCTTATATGTACATTTGGTTACTCTGGATGCAGATTTAACTGCTAAAATGCAAATAGATTTAGTCTCAACTCAGTTACCGAAACTGCTTTTCTGTGATCCGATTAACTTTTGTCAGGTATGAGATGTGAACTGACTCGCCTATTTCGCTCATCAGAGACAAAATATAAAATATTCCTGGAATTCGCGTTAATTGATCTCCATAAATCAATGACAATACCATCATTTCCTCCTTGTTTTCCCGCGGTTTTCTGACGTTGAAATATATGTAGGTGCCGAGCAAAGACTAACTGATTTCATAAATAGCAAGCATTCTCTTTGATACTATGAAACATAATGTCTGCAGTACGAGAAGTCCAAGGTTCCTCCTTGTTTTGGATTATCAACTATTTTTGATGCATCGAACATCCCTAGGACCAGGAAACACTGTAAAACTGTATAAAAGTTTTAACACAAAGATATGAATGAGGGAATTATTTCTCGTAGGAAGGCTGGGAGTCAGTGAATCATCTTCACAGTGGAATAGAGGGCTTCGATTAAAGTGTCGCCCTGCACTCTGGTCTTTGTCATTTCTTTAGCCTGAAGTAAACTGGGGTAAACTTATGCTGCAATTAATTATATTAAGAAAGAATTCTTTCTTAATATAATTAAATATAATTTTTAAAAATGATTTAAAGTGAAAATTATTGCGTGAAGACCACAATGAAAGAGTCATTTAATGTAGTTCACAAAACAATAGCCCAGTATTTTATGCACTTTAATTTTAAAAAAAAGAAATAACCGTTTATTGACATGAAACATCGGCAATTTATTGTTGGCTAGAGAAGGCGGAGCAAGAGAATTTACTTCTGGCATCATTGCCAGTCAAAGGATGTATGACGGTCCTGTCGTTCGTAGTGGACACAGCTTTATCGGCAAATATTAACCCCTGGTCGTTGTCAACTAGATCATATGCCATATCCTAATTGTTTTTTCCCGTGCCTCCAATAGTCTTCGTCCACACTTGTCCTAAGTATCATCCCTTAACCTCTACGCTTGCACCTGGTCAATTCCTTTTGTCCCTGTTTTTATGATGCACCGCTTCCCCTAGCTTTACACTAGCGCCATGTTTGAAATTATTCCCTTCTCCATTCTACCACATACCCAAACCATTGTAATATCTCCTTGTAACAACTTTCCCTTTAATTTGTCAACATTCTATTAATCTAATGAAAAGCATCAATTCGAGCCACTGAATTGGAAATTGTAAAAGCTATGTGTAAACTCGTGTACAAAGCGGTTCACTGATATAGGGATGTCACTGTAATAGCTTTTCTGTTAACGGAATATTGTGGCTTAGTAGGACTGACAGATACATATTATCGTCTTAACATGTGATTTTTTTTGTAACCTAATATTTTTATCTTTTTGCCGATTAAACTCGTATACAGCAACTTGAGGAGTGGGTGTTTAAGCATCTTAGTGGTACATATTGGTGAATGAACTATAGGTATTTGAAAATTGGCCATCTCATACCTGCGACGAAGAAAGCAACGCGAAACTTCTGCAGTAATCAAATTTTTGATGTTATTCTTTAAATTCAGAGATTGCCATTACAATTATTGCTGCAATAGGCCTATGCTCTCACCACATTTCCATCTAAATAATTAATTCATGGGGAAAGGTAAAACCATTAAAAACACTATTTATAAACTGGGAAATCTAACTTTTTTTTGATACTTTGATAAGAAAGACAGAAATAAGTTGGATATTAATTTCAATAGTAATCAACCAATTACTATTTCTTTATAGCGTTTAAACTAGGTTGATACTGGTAACAAAACGCAGCTGGTAAGAGAGAAATCAAACATTACTTTTAAAGTCTATCGTATGCATATTGCTGTAAATGTTTAGCTAGATCGGTTGTTTTAACAGAGAGAGTATTTTTGAAGAAGCGGTTTAAATACAGAAGTATTAAAAGCAGAATTGGAAATTGTAAAAGCTATGTGTAAACTCGCGTATAAAGCGGTTCACTAATACTGTGATGTCACTGTAATAGCTTCTCCGTTAATGGAATATTGTGGCTTAGAAGGACTGAACAGATAACAGCTGAGATACAATGTTCAGCATTTGTTTGCCTACACAATGAGTGAGATATGATGAGCAAAGTTCCTGCCTGTGTGACTGAACGATTTTATAGTCGCTTTTCTGCATTCTCTTTCCTATCCACTTTATTCATACTGACTGGGCTACGAGGATTTGCCAAACCACGGACATTAATACCTCTCCACAGCATTGAGATTAGTAGATTCCAGATATTACCACCACCACGGCAATACCTTTATAAATGCAAGCTTTTGATGGCAGATTTTGTTCGGGAGCACTGAAAAAAGTCGCGTATTGGTTGGAATTAATTTACAGTGTGTGGTGCCCGAGCCTTCATCGTAGAGGACGCAATTAGCGAAATGTCCTTTTGCAAGTATGGGCGATCCACACCACACACACATATATCTGTCGTCCGACATCCAACACCTTCCAGGGATACGCTCTCTCTCTGGTGCACGCGTGCACCTAACAACAACATAATTTTTCTCTAATATACAAAATAATTCACACTACATCTTAATAAAATCGAAACAACAAATCATATGAACCCAGAATAGGTTACAAAAAAAAAAAAAAAAATAACAATAATAATGAATAAAAACTAAGTGTGAAAGAACACAACTTATTCAGGTTTAGTGAAAAAACCGCTCACCACTAGGGTCACTCGAACCCTACCATCTGCTATTTGCAACTGTTATCGAGACTCATCTGACCATTCCACCCGTTTCCAGTCGTCTAGAGTTCAAACAGTATATTGACAAACATAAGAGAGGCGAGGCAGCCGATGGTGTTTGGTTATTAGAGGTACTCCCGTCGGTCTTCTGCTGCTATATCCCATCAACGCTAAATTTTGGACACGTCTGTCATACGTACAACATTGAGTGTTGATATTGTGAGATAGCAACCATAGAGATAGCGAATCATGAAATGAATTGTATAGATAATAGTATAATAATATCGTGGGACGGTTTCTGCATAAGAGCATTAGATGTTTAAGTTGGCTGACCTGTAAGACAAAGAGTCTTGCAATGAACATCGCTGACTGTATATGTGGGTTACGTTTACTGGTGGTAATAGAGAATGTTGACATGCAGCTCGTTTGATTAAATATTTTAAGTTTGTATGAGTTCCAATTATAAGTGTGACATAAATGTTCAGTATTGGAAAAACGAGAGAAGATTTATTTAATGTTGTAACGTGACGCGCTGTCGCCACGTTACAAGGTGCATTTTTATTATATATGTCATAATGTTAGAGTAATTTACATAAATCTTGGGCGACCACCTAAATAGATTTTTGTTGTAATTTTATAAAGTACGCAAGATTCCAAGTGAGGACTGTAATGAAAAGGTGAACATACAGTGTATCTTGGTAAAGCGAATATTAAAGAGTTATTGAGCTGCGTAGGCTTGAAGCTAATCGTGGTCTTCCCGAACCATGGCGACAGGACGTCGCGGATCTAGGATTTTGCCGGACCACACATTCTGCTCCCTGGGGATGGGTGGTCAATAGGGTCACTCACCTGGTGGGAAATGCCTGCCGCCCGACACCCGAATGTGCTCTCACCTCGGCGAACTTAGCCGAATATGTCCGACCTCTGTGATATGAACGGGGCAAATCAGATATCGGGGATATCACGTGACATTAGGTGCCGTCCTGAAGATCCAATCCAAATGAGCGTATAACTTAAAATCCTGGGAATTTCTGTTATATGTGAGCTTCAAGACTACAAGGGGCGGAGCGAGAAGTTTTCCTCGTGGACCGAAGAGCGAGGAGCGGGACATTCTACCTGAGATTCTAGTCTGAGGTGGACTTGGAAAGTTGGCTTCTCTCGCCAACTGCCGTTGTACGATTTCTGGCTGCCGGCTTGCCTTGCTGGAGCAGGCTTATCACGGCGACACCGCCAGTAATGCGACGATGCGCATTAATAGACAGGACGTGCCTGTAGCCGCCGTGTGAGATAATCTCACATACCGTGGGTCATTTCCGGTCACCGCAGACATCAGACGCACTACAATGGTAACTTATTACGACCAAGCCATCTGATTGTGCATTTCGTGAAACAGAACCCTTAAACAACTTTTAGATGATAGATCCATGTTCTCACTTTGTAATTGTAAAAACCCCTGAGCTAGTGGCATAATTTGCTAGAACTAGTTATTTTCGAATGATATATTGTTCATTCATGGCGCCCATGATTTTCTTTTTAACTGTAAAGTCACAGTATTATGATACCTTTGTCTGAGGTCATCATAACTTGTATTTTTCATTGTTTCCAAATGTCATTATTTCTTGCATTTTGATTCTGATATATATTTAAAAGTAAATATACAATTGTTTGCTTGCTCATGACGGCTAATTGTGCCTCTGAGCGTTGCTTTTATGATTTTGCCAATTTGTGTTAATGTTAACGGTAAATTCGCTCAGACTTGTAATCGCCAGTGATAAGAAAAATAAATGTCATATCGTGACAATTTTTCCTAAATTTCAACTAACGTCGAGATTCTTGCAAAATTAATAAATTTTCACTCCTTCATAAAAACTAAAATTAAAAATCACAATTATTAATCATAAAGGTATGAAAGATAATTGTAACGTAGTTTGCCCACCAAGGCACCCACTACAATGTGTAATGGATGATGTTTTACAAGATAACGAGATAATGGTCAGTTTTAAACAGCAGCGAGGTGGTTGTCGTTTGTCATTTTTTGGCTTTAACCCAGAATGCTTAAAGGGCTTTACTAAACAAACAAAAGGAAGTATTTACCTCCCAATGTTCTTTGACGCAGTGTTACCTACGTGTCAATACTGACACCTCGGTACAGGCGTGGCTGGTCTCTGTCATTTAGTACACGTGGTTGACCACAGCGTTGTAGACGTTGGGAGGTTATATCACAGTTTACATGTTCACGGCACACTAAAGGCTCAGTCACACAGGGCGATTTTTGACTCTACTACTACTATTCGCCGCGATTAGTAGCAGCTATTAGCCTGTCGCACGGAGCTGTTGGTTTAAGCGATTAGGTTGTGGCTAGCGAAATAATGTATCAGCCCTACTTGCTGATTATGCTGTCGAACAAATCACGGCTTATAGTTCTGAGACGATTGATTAGTTCGGCTAATGCTGAGTTGAGTAAATAATTGCTAAATTAAATTTTAAAAAGAAAAGAAAATGGGTCCGTGACTGGATTAGACGAATAGAAAAAGTCGAGGCCTCTGCGTTCCTCCTGATAGAACTAGGATCCACTAGCCTACAGAAATATTCAGCGGCTAACTGAAGGAAAGTTTGATAAATTACTTGAAGTAGTTGCTCCTCAACTTATGTAAAAGATACACTGATAACAGGTGCGATTCTATGTAAGACCAAACTAGAAATTAACTTGTGTTACATGACAAGTGGTAATAGCTTAAAGTCTGTGAAGTATTTGTTCATAGCTAAATGACTTTCTGCATGCATCCTTAGCTATCTTAATTTTTTCTGATATGTTCGTCAGATGAAATGATCAATTTAGTTTCATTAAATTCAATAAATAACCTACTGAAACGATTTTTTCGCCCATTCTTGTTAATTTATTTATTGTTATTGGTGTGCAACAGTCCTTCCGATAAACATAAAATAACATAAAAATCAACCATTTGGTTACATTTTCTTCCCCGTTTTCCATGATGATAAAAAATAATAAAATGTAATACGCCAAAAAACGACGAACGTTACTTCTGACAACAATAAAAAGACCTGCGATTGAGCTGTCAGACGAGGCGACAACAACGCTGTGTAGTGGCGACTGGGTCACGTGACCGCCACAATCGCACGCTACTAGCCATGAAAATTGAACATCGCATCGCTGCGATTTTTGATAGCTGCTAGTCGAGTCGGCGATTAATCGCTGCTATTCAAGTAGCAGCGACAACCCCCCCCCCCCCTTGTGACCGAGTCTTAGACACTGGATACTGTGGCACTAGGAATGTTGAATTCACGAACAATTTCCCAAATGGAGTGTCCCATATATCTATCGCCAACTGCAATTCCGCGCTCAAAAAGCCAGAAAGCCTTTCACGCGACTCACGATAGTACAAATGAAAGCTCCGACACTGCACGGCACATTTACAAGTTTCTTCCGCAGTTCTACCACTATATAAATATTTGCAACCTCCTGTCACACGACTTTTTCAGTGTATTTATAACACATGTTCATTTGGCGATTTATTTAATCTTCCTGTTATGAAATGAAACTGCTCTTTATTACTATTATGTTTACCATCCAAAACAGAGTAACTAGTCAATGTTACAATTTTCAAGTGGCAACATAGCAGTGTCAGAGTGCTTCGATCCTCGTGCATTGCAGCTTCCTTCTTCTGGCAGTGGGTTTTACAATGAAGTATATCTTTTCTAATGTACTCTCGTCGAGATCTTCAGGGATTTTCAGTACTTGGCCCCGCATTCAGCTGCTTCTGTTGCGTTCAGCTTTTCATTCTTTTGAGAGCATTCTTAGATTCTTTTCTCATGGACACCGACCTTATTCCGCTACTCTGAATTCTTTTTCCTTTGAACGATTATTTGTTTGGAAGTTTTATCTATTTGTTCGGTGAATTTAAACTGCTTCTTTCATTTCATTTAAATCTTCTGAATGTTTCACTAAGCACATTTCTTACTGAGCAATATTAATTTGAAGCCTTTTCTGCGATGTAAATGTATATAAATTAATTGATTTCACATCTGAAATAAAACATTCCGTTTTTTCATGGCTTCATTATTCTTCACAATCAAAAAAACTCATTAGGCAGTTAAATGCATTATGTGGGGGATAACCTCTTTTACCTTTTTTAACCTTATTTTTTCAGCCATGTTAGAGTTCTAATAAAGTTTGTAATTCTAATCTGCGGTCTGTGTTGGTCTAAAATCTACAACTGTCCATAGTTAAAAATGATTTAAATTTTTACTTTTTTCAATAATTAAATGCTAAAAATTCTTTTACTGGCATTAATTTATAGATATATATGATTAAGTAATTTACTCTTTGCACCAAGACTAATATTTTCCTCCAATGTTTAGGCCTTTTAGTCTGCTTCATTCAGAATTGCTTCTTAATGTTTCTTCTTATATATTGATTTACTATTTCTTCTTAAGAAGTTTGTATTTCGATAAAATGACACGAAAACTCCAATCCAAATCAGCCATTTACGCACTTCATTCAATTACTTTTAAATGTACTGGGACTTACTAAAGATAATATTTTTATGTTTAATAATTTCCCAGGCTTATTGAGAGATACTACAACAAATCTTCATATTTTAAATATCTTCCTTGATGTTTCTCCACTAATCCCTTTCGACCTGTCACAGCTAAACTGTACTTATTCCGGAATGAATCCAGTGGAGGTATACACAGTCACTATATTTACCACGTCAGAAAGGACTTAACACTAAACGGATGTTTGACTGATAGTTCGAACAACAACCGGGAAGGTGTGAAACTTCGCTGAGATGTCTATCGCTCTGATAATTCATTCCGAATTACACATCTACGGAGCAGTGAGGGGAGACTCGTTTGAGTGTGTACAACAGCAGCAGCAGACACAGGTGTACCAAGGTTCACCAATTTCACCTTTGCACCGAGCCATATGGTTGGACTGCATAACAATACCTGTACCATCTATAGGCCTATGTATTGCAATCTTTGTCTCAAGATTATTATAAGCCCTGTAAATTGTATCAAGCTCTCCATATCGATTTTTTTACATTTAAACATATTGTTCTAAATATATATATTTGCTTATGGCTTTACGCCTCGTCGAAGTCATTAGAGGCGGAAAATTGCTGGAGGCAAGGAATGGGAAGGAGTTCGGGTTTTTCAAGGAAGTATCCCGGCATTCGCCTGTAGTAATTTGGGGAAACCATGGAAAACCTAAATCTGGATGGTCGGACGGGGATTTGAAACCGACTCCTTCCGAATGCGAGGCTAGAATGTTAGTGCTTACTTACTACGCTCGGTGTGTTTTTAAGCATTAGTTTATACTTGAATATTGGAACTACGGTTAACCTCCTTATCTGTCTCTCCACTTTAATACCCTGAGTAAAGCCAGACATATTGAGTTGTCAACAATTACCAACCGCTCTGGAATACGTTATTTAATTTGTAAAGAAAATAATTAAATCTGAATTATGATCCCGATTAGAACAGTTTTAACTTTGTCTCTTGATGAATTATATAAAAAGTAATTTTTGGAGAAAAAAAATTTGATCAACTTTTTGCTGCGCAGTTGGCAGCTGAGAGTGCCAGCGAATGTAATTACAGGGCCTCGTATCGTTTATGCGACAGCAAACCGATTGCCAGCTTGGAACTCGACGCTGTAGCTGCTAACACTGTTTTCGACCTGGGGATTCTGTGATGTGGCGAAAGCGTAACTTGTTACGCGCACCGAGTGAATTACGGAGCTAATAAAATTAGCGCGTTGTTTGTACGCGGAACAGTAATCTAGCTGCACCTGCGTTTGGAGAGGGACAGTAATACCGATGTTTGTGGTGGCAGAACCGCCGGAGCTTGGCATGTCAGCACAATGAATGCCAGAGGATTCATTCAGACCGTGCGTAATTATAGGTAATTACCACCTACATATTAATCTGATGGCCTGAGATACAAGCAGTGTAATGATTGCCTCGGCTTTATGAGAGGACTGGTACAAAAACATTAATGTCGTAAATTATTTTCGTCGTGCAATATGATCGAGGAAACTTTTATAAGTACTGGGTTTTATTTTACGTGTGTATAATGGCGAAGCAGCTCAATTACGCCATGGACCGAATTTGAATTTCAGTTGCATGTTTATTCGCTCTGAAATAAATTCGATATCTGTGAACTGCTGTGAGTAATGGTGACATTACCGGCTGCGAAATGAGAGGTCCTTTAGTGTTGATAAAATGCGAATTGATAATGACAATTCCCGAACGAAATATTGGTTTTAAGACTGTTACTACAATTGATACACGATTTTTTTTATTTTAGTGTACAAAACTGAAGAACTAAATAATCAAAGTCAGCAAATAAAACAGAATCCAAGGACGATCGTAGTTTAATATTTGTTAGTGTTTCTTGAAAGGAGTGCTCATTTCACATACATAGTGATCTGTGCGCATATATCTCCTATCTCGGAATGATTATAATTTGTTTCTCCGTTCCTATTTTCGCAGATTTTAATCTGGACAGTAATCTCTAAAATTTAGCTATTGCGTAATGCCATTTCCAACTGTAAAACACACGCAGCCCGCTTTCAGACTTATAATAGTATAGATTATTAATTACAGTTGGAACATTATTTGAAGAAGTTTAACATTCAGATCGCGCGTAAAAGCGCAGGTCTAGTGTCCCAGATCGACATCCGCAGACCGTCTGTCGCCGTCCCCTCCCTCGGTAGAGAATAAGCGAAGGCTGCGACCACGCCGAGTGCAGGCCCCGGACCGCTGCTTTAAAATATACATATTAAAAGTTTGGCGGTGGAAGTTTTGCGCGCGCCGCTACCCCGGGGGTAATACACCGCGGTCACGTTTAGCCGCCATGTTATTCTGAGTACGTTCTGTGACCATCGGGGGAACAACGAGGGGAAAAAAGCCGAAAGAATGGCAGAGGAAAAATAAAGGGACGGTGGTGAACGAGAAGTGTGAGAGTGGAGGCTGCGGGCGAGGCAGAACACCTGCGGTCCGTAATACCTCATCCAGACAGCTGAGACACTGGCCTCGATCTCGAGAAGTAACTACATCAACTGCTACAACATAACGAACACACCAAGGTACATCATTAAGACAACATTTTTCGCTGCTTTAAAATTATCATTCCTTTCCGACCAAAAACTATGAAAATGCAGCAGTATACGGCATTTTTTTATATATTTATGTAAGAGGTGTCACATTATGAGGTAATAATTATTAGTGATTATTTAATGATCCAGTTAATAACCGTCTTAATTTAATTTGATTTTGATGGAGCGAATGCTACGGTAGAAACTACCCTACAAACTCATTTTTTTCCTTCCTTTCACCCTCCTACATTTGCTCTCTCTGGATGTCAATTTTAAATCCTTTCAGCGTTTTTGGTAAATTGTTCTCAATTCACCCTTATGCCTGAAATCGAGTGTTAGCTTGTGATCAAAGCCATTTTGTCCTCCCATGTATCTTTCTTAATTCTTCCACCAATTACTTTCCACGTATCATCACAAACATACGCCTTGCAAATTTCCACAACTTTGTGCCCTCTCCTCCTGTCTTCCAATGAATCCCATTCCAGCCCTTTTATCATATCAGTTTCTGATTGTATTCTGCTGTAATTTCCGGGGACAAATCTAGCAGCCTTTCTTTGCACCCCCTCCAACTCCTGTATTGGAACCTCCGCGCAAGCACAACATGAGTCGATATTTGACATCGAATACGCATTCCGTTACAATAAGTAATTTAATTTGTTAGTGATGGGAGCAGTCGAATATAAAAACTGTAGAGGAAACCCGAGATGAGAATATATGAAGCAAATAACTGAGAATGTAGCTTCTAAGAAGTGAGATGAATGAAGTGGTTAGCGTAAGATGGGAAGAAAATGAGGGCTCCATCAAACCAGTCGAGATACTAATGAAATAAAGAACAAAATTAAACTTTTTAACAAATGACATATTGATACGGTATAAATGAAGGATACGAAATATACATCTAACATCTTCTATTTATTCAAAACGTTCATTGATTCTTTCACCTACACAAATAAATGCATCTTATCTGACTGCCTACAACAAGAAATGGTCTTCAAAATTCTCTATTGATATACTAATATATAATGAAGCTTGATCGTCCCCACCACTACTGAACAGATGGGGACGGAGAACAGAGACGGAAACCCGCAAGAGCGGTGCGTGGAGTTGGTCGCGGCTGTGCCGACACCCTCGCAGCCTGGGAAAGCCCGCAGCCGATTCACTCGTGGCACTTTCCCTCTCTGAGGCCGCTGGCCTCCGTAGTCTCCACGTTTCTATCAACACCAGAGCTTCCTACTACATGGGGCTTATCGACCGCTGCAAGACCTGCGGCCGACGTATCATGCCAGCGCGTCAGCACCCGACGCAGACTGATAGCCAGATCATAGCTTAATAAATATTCATGTCCATAGAACTGAATCTATAAGCTGCCTGATGGGTCTTATTTTGTCGTTGTAAGTTACATGTTATGTTTTAAATTAAGAATAAGGTGGTTATGAAAATTTGGAGTTGTGATTTATATTCAACCTTGTTATAATGAACTTAAATATTGATAAATATCCTGGTTACTATTAATCCAATTAATAAATAACTTGGTATTAATGTTAAAATATTCAATTGTTACAACTTCAAATTACGGTCGAACATTTACTCAACTGTATAACTGGGTGAAAATGACAATACAATTAGAAGAGGTAAATAGAGTATTGTATTCATCATCACGTTTAAGAGTATCTAATTTTAATGATTTTATTAGGACTATTTCTTGGTCTTTTGGTTGCAAATATACATATCAGATGTATATAATAAGTTTAACAGCAATCATCGGCTTGAGGATATTTTGTCAAGTAATTCGTTAAGAAACGTACGTGGAATGATACGTACAAGGTATGTATCTATAAACGAAAATATGCTCTTTGGCTGATAGATGGTGACATTAACACAGTTTTTTGTTTTCATTTCTAACCAGCGGCTTGTTAGACTTGTATATATTGAATAAAGAGAAGCAAATATTTAAATTGTGAGCCTTCTTTGTAAACAAAAGGAACTATTTTCAACCAACGGTATCAGATTCTTATCACTAAGAAAATGATACACCACCACTGACCTTGGCTGAGGAATTTTTTTTTTTTTTTTTTTTTTTTTTAATGGCATTCGGCAACGGATGCCATACAGCCAGCTCAATGTGTATTTTTTCAATGTATGGACGCCACAGGACGGACAGGACATTCACACAGACACACAACACTTAACATCCATGCCCGCGGCCGGATTCGAACCGGCGGCCTTCGGCACGTGGAGCTAGCACTCTAGCCCCTACGCTACCGAGGCCGGCGCTGAGGAAATTAAAACCTTGCAATGTGGCCGAGCGCGTTCAAGCTTAGAAAGGTACGACTGGCTTAGGTATCAAGATTGGCTTCACCACCATTCTCCTTGTAAAATCAGATATCCTCACTTAACAAATTTTTACACTGAGTGAAACAGAATATAATGAGTAATGAAAACTTATATAATCTTACCTATTTTCATGGAATTACTTTTTGCCGGGCTACGCGTGTAGTATATCATGAAATCTGTTTTGTTACAGTGTACACACAGAAGTAACCAATTGCCATTTGTTGTAGTGTTTTGAAGGCAAAACTAACAGATCTGATCATACTTACCGAGCAACAGTTTTTAGTACTTGAAGTAACTGTAGTATACAGTTTCAAACATATACAAATGGACTTTTTTCAATAGGACAGACAAAATCTTCTTTGATTTTACTAAAACGAAGATCATAATGTAGCACATTTCAAATAGTTTAATGCAATTTATTACCATTATATGATAGTACAGTGTTATTAGAAATCTAAAGAGATGATCGCTGTTATGTGAATTAAGTTTTATGGCGTTTAACTGCGTTGATTCGAAATCTGGCAATAAGTATTTAGAATTGGGGGTGCCACTGAAGAACATAGTC
>CM061920.1:134638091-134788199 GCA_031002005.1 Vandiemenella viatica | reverse complement strand
ACACTTTTGTGTTGGCAGAAGTATGAATTGTCACAGGTCGACCACTTTCAACCCCCATATCTCCCACATCCCCATAGCTACCGACATCTAACCACCATAGTGCACTACACGATATACGATTCTACTACCAAACACAAACACCAATGCTCTTTGCTATGTAGTTGTGGCAGAAAATTGACATATGCGGCGACGTCGAAATACGAAAATATCCTTGGTCGGCCACTTTACAACCACCATATCTACCACGTAACACAGTTTCTGAAATTCGGCCGCTGTTGCGATCTAAAGGTGACTCTGTTCTACTACTACACACAAACGCCAGTTTATCTGTGATCTATAGTTTTTCGCTGAAAAGTGATACAACCATGACACTTTTTCTTTGGCAGAAGTATGAAATTGCCACAGGTCGACTACTTTCAACCCCCATATCTCCCACGCTCCCATAGCTACCGACATCTGACAACCATAGTGCACTACACGAGATACGATTCTACTACCAAACAAACACCAAGGCTCTTTGCTATGTAGTTGTGGCAGAAAATTGACATATGCGGCGACAGTCGAAATACGAAAATATCCTTGTCGGCCACTTACAACCACCATATCTACCACAGTACCACAGTTTCTGAAATTCGGGCCGCTGTTGTGATCGAAAGGTGACTCTGTTCTACTACTACACACAAACGCCAGTTATCTGTGATCTACAGTTTTCGCTGAAAAGTGATACACCATGACACTTTTGTCTTTGGCAGAAGTATGAAATTGCCACAGTCGACCACTTTCAACCCCCATATCTCCACATCCCCATAGCTACCGACATCTAACAACCATAGTGCACTACACGAGATTCGATTCTACTACCAAACACAAACACCAATGCTCTATGCTAAGTAGTTGTGGCAGAAAAGTGACATATGCGGAGACAGTCGAAATACGAAAATATCCTTGGTCGGCCACTTACAACCACCATATCTACCACAGTACCACAGTTTCTGAAATTCGGCCGCTGTTGTGATCGAAAGGTGACTCTGTTCTACTACTACACACAAACGCCAGTTATCTGTGATCTATAGTTTTCGCTGAAAAGTGATACACCATGACACTTTTGTCTTTGGCAGAAGTATGAAATTGCCACAGGTCGACCACTTTCAACCCCATATCTCCCACATCCCATAGCTACCGACATCTAACAACCATAGTGCACTACACGAGATACGATTCTACTACCAAACACAAACACCAATGCTCTTTACTATGTAGTTGTGGCAGAAAATTGACATATGCAGCGACAGTCGAAATACGAAAATATCCTAGGTCGGCCACTTACCAACCACCATATCTACCACAGTACCACAGTTTCTGAAATTCGGGCCGCTGTTGCGATCGAAAGGTGACTCTGTTCTTACTACTACACACAAACGCCAGTTATCTTTGATCTATAGTTTTCGCTGAAAAGTGATACACCATGACACTTTTGTCTTTGGCAGAAGTATGAAATTGCCACAGGTCGACTACTTTCAACCCCATATCTCCCACACCCCCATAGCTACCGACATCTAACAACCATTAGTGCACTACACGAGATAGATTCTACTACCAAACACAAACACAATGCTCTATGCTAAGCAGTTGTGGCAGAATAGTGACATATGCGGAGACAGTCCGAAATACGAAAATATCCTTGGTCGGCCACTTACAACCACCATATCTACCACAGTACCACAGTTTCTGAAATTCGGCCGCTGTTGTGATCGAAAGGTGACTCTGTTCTACTACTACACACAAACGCCAGTTATCTGTGATCTATAGTTTTCGCTGAAAAGTGATACACCATGACACTTTTGTCTTTGGCAGAAGTATGAAATTGCCACAGGTCGACCAGTTTCAACCCCCATATCTCCCACATCCCCATAGCTACCGACATCTAACAACCATAGTGCACTACACGAGATAGATTCTACTACCAACACAAACACCAATGCTCTATGCTAAGCAGTTGTGGGCAGAATAGTGACATATGCGGAGACAGTCGAAATACGAAAATATCCTTGGTCGGCCACTTACAACCACCATATCTACCACAGTACCACAGTTTCTGAAATTCGGCCGCTGTTGTGATCGAAAGGTGACTCTGTGCTACTACTACACACAAACGCCAGTTATCTGTGATCTATAGTTTTCGCTGAAAAGTGATACACCATGACACTTTTGTCTTTGGCAGAAGTATGAAATTGCCACAGGTCGACCACTTTCAACCCTTATATCTCCCATACCCCCATAGCTACCGACATATAACAACCATAATGCACGACAGGAAAGACAATTCTACTACCACACACAAACACCAAAGGTCTATGTTATGTAGTTGTGGCAGGAAAGAGTATTATACGGAGATATGAATTTTTGGTCGAAATATGAAGACGCCCTGCACTTTAATCATTATATCTCACACATCCCCACAGCTATCGACATTCGGCCAACGTTGTGCATGACAGGAAACTCCATGCTACTTCCACCCACAAACATCAGTGATCTGTGCTAGGTAGTGGTGGCTGAAAAGTGAAATATAGGAAAAAACACGTCTATTTTTATATATATATAAGATTCCTGTAATTCGAATTAACTGATCTCCATAAATCAATAACAATACCATCATTTCCTCCTTGTTTTCCAGCGGTTTTTTGACGTTGAAATATATGAAGGTGCTGAGCAAAGACTAACTGATTTCATAAATAGCAAGCATTCTCTTTGATACTATGAAACATAATGTCTGCAGTACGAGAAGTCCAAGGTTCCTCCTTGTTTTGGATTATCAACTATTTTTGATGCATCGAACATCCCTAGGACCAGGAAACACTGTAAAACTGTATAAAAGTTTTAACACAAAGATCTGAATAAGGAAATTATTTCTCGTAGGAAGGCTGGGAGTCAGTGAATCATCTTTACAGTGTAAAAAGAGGGCTTCCATTGAAGTGTCGCCCTGCACTCTGGTCTTTGTCATTCCTTTAGCCTGAAGTAAACTGGGGTAAACTTATGCTGCAATTAATTAATATTAACGAAATAATTCTTTCTTAATATAATTATTAATAATTTTTAAAAATGATTTAAAGTGAAAATTATTACGTGAAGACCACAATGAAAGAATCATTTAATGTAGTTCACAAAACAATAGCCCAGTATTTTATCCACTTTAATTTTAAAAAAAAGAAATAACCGTTTATTGACATGAAATAACAGCAATTTATTCTTGGCAAGAGAAGGCGGAACAAGAGAATTTACTTCTGGCATCATTGCCAGTCAAAGGATGTATGACGGTCCTGTAGTTCGTAGTGGACAGAGCTTTATCGGCGTATATTAACCCCTGGTCGTTGTCAGCTGGGTCATTTGCCATATCCTAATTTTTTTCTCCCGTGCCTCCAACATTCTTCGTCCACACTTACCTCTACTCTTGCACCTAGTCAATTCCTTTTGTTTTTATGATGCTCCTTCTCCTTTACACCAGCGCCATGTTTGAAATTATTCCCTTCTCCATTCTACCACATACCCAAAACATTGTAATATCTTCTTGTAACAACTTTCCCTTTAATTTGTCAACATTCTATTAATCTAATGAAAAGCATCAATTCGAGCCACTGAATTAGAAATTGTAAAAGCTATATGTAAACTCATGTACAAAGCGGTTCACTGATATTGGGATGTCGCTGTAATAGCTTTTCTGTGAACGGAATAGTGTGGCTTAGTAGGACTGACAAATACATACGTCTTAACATGTGATTTTTTTTTTTTTTTTTTTTTTTGTAACCTAATATTTTTATCTTTTTGAGGATCAAACTCGTATACAGCAACTTGATGAGTGGGTGTTTAAGCATCTTAGTTCAGTGGTGAATGAACTATAGGTATTTGAAAATTGGCCATCTCATACCTGCTACGAAGAAAGCAACGCGAAACTTCTGCAGTAATCACATTTTTTTATGTTATTCTTTAAATTCAGAGATTGCCATTACAATTATTGCTGCAATAGGCCTATGCTCTCACCACCTTTCCATCTAAATAATTAATTCATGGGGAAAGGTAAAAACATTAAAAACACTATTTATAAACTGGGAAATCTAACTATACCTCAATATCTCAATATACTTTGATAAGAAAGACAGAAATAAGGTGGATATTAATTTCAATAGTGACCGACCAATTACTATTTCTGTTTAAACTAGGTTGATACTGGTAACAAAACGCCGCTGGTAAGACAGAAAAGGTAATTATTAAATCAAACATTACTTTTAAAGTCTATCATATCCATGTTGCTGTAAATGTTCTACTAGATCGGTTGTTTTAACAGAGAGCAGTTTTAAAGAAGCAGTTTAAATACCGGAGTATTAAAACCAGAATTGGAAATTATAAAAGCTATGTGTAAACTCGCGTATAAAGCGGTTCACTAATACTGGGATATCGCTGTAATAGCTTCTCCGTTAATGGAATATTGTGGCTTAGAAGGACTGAACAGATAACAGCTGAGATACAATGTTCAGCATTTGTTTGCCTACATACTGAGTGAGATATGATGAGCAAAGTTCCTGCCTGTGTGACTGAACGATTTTATAGTCGCTTTTCTGCATTCTCTTTCCTCTCCACTTTATTCATACTGATTGGGCTACGAGGATTTGCCAAACCACGGACATTAATACCTCTCCACAGCATTGAGATTAGTAGATTCCAGATATTACCACCACCACGGCAATACCTTTATAAATGCAAGCTTTTGATGGCAGATTCTGTTCAAGTGCACTGAAAAAAGTCGCGTATTGGTTGGAATTAATTTACAGTGTGTGCTGCCCGAGCCTTCATCGTAGAGGACGCAATTAGCGAAATGTCCTTTTGCAAGTATGGGCGATCCACACCACAAACACATATATCTATCGTTCGATATCCAACACCTTCCAGGGATATGCTCTCTCTCTGGTGCACATGTGGAGCGTGCCAACCTAACAACCACATACTTTTTACTACTATACAAAATAATTCGCACTACATCTTAATAAAATTGAAACAATAAAACATATGAACCCAGAATACGTTACAAAAAGAATAACAATAACAATGAACAAAAACTAAGTGTGAAGGAACACAACTTATTCAGGTTTAGCGAAAAAACCGCTCACCACTAGGCTCACTCGAACCCTACCAACTGCTATTTGCAACTGTTATCGAGACACATCTGACCATTCCACCCGTTTCCAGTCGTCTAGAGTTCAAACAGTATATTGACGAGCCTAAGAGAGGCGAGGCAGCCGATGGTGTTTGGTTATTAGATGTACTCCCGTCGGTCTTCTGCTGCTATATCCCAGCAACGCTAAATTTTGGACACGTCTGTCATACGTACAACATTGAGTGTTGATGTTGTGAGATAACAAGCATAGAGATAGCGAATCACGAAATGAATTGTATAGATAATAGTATAATAATATGGTGGGACGGTTTCTGCATAAGAGCATTAGATGGTTAAGTTGGCTGACCTGTAAGACAAAGAGTCATGCAATCAACATCGCTGACTGTATCTGTGGGTTTCGTTTACTGGTGGTAATACAGAATGTTGACACGCAGCTCGTTTGATTAAATATTTTAAGTTTGTATGAGTTCCAATTCTAAGTGTGACATAAGTGTTCAGTATTGGAAAAACGAGGGAAGATTTATTTAGTGTATAATGGATGAAATTTTACAAGATAATGAGATGGCGGCTGTCGTTTGTAATTTTTTTGTTTTAACCCAGAATGTTTAACGGGCTTTATTAAACGAACAAAAGGAAGTAGCCTATTTACCTCCCAATGTTCTTTGACGCAGTGTTACCTACGTGTCAATTCTGACACCTCGGCACAGGCATGGCTGGTCTCTGTCATTTAGTACACGTGGTTGACCACAGCGTTGTAGACGTTGGGAGGTTATATCGCAGTTTACATATTCACGGCACACTAAAGGCTCGGTCACACAGAGCGATTTTTGTCGCTACTACTAATCGCGACGATCATTCACCGCGATTAGTAGCAGCTATTAACCTGTCACACGTAGTTGTTGGTTTGAGCGATTAGGTTGTGGCTAGCGAAATAATGTATCAGCCCTATTTGTTGATTATAATTTCGAACAAATCACGTCGTATAGTTCTGAGACGATTGATTAGTTCGGCTAGTGCTGAGTTGAGTAAATAATTCTTACATTAAATTTTAAAAAGAAAAGAAAATGGGTCCGCAACTGGATTAGACGAATAGAAAAAGCCGAGGCCTCTGCGTTCCTCCTGATAGAACTAGGATCCACTAGCCTACAGAAATATTCAGCGGCTAACTGAAGGAAAGTTTTATAAATTACTTGAAGTAGTTGCTCCTCAACTTATGAAAAAGATTCACTGATAGGAGGTGCGATTCTATGTAAGACCAAACTAAAAATTAACTTGTGTTAGATGACAAGTGGTGATAGCCTGAAGTCGGTGGAGTATTTATTCATAGCTAAATTCTTTCTGCATGCATCCTTAATTAGCTAAATTTTTTTTTTTTTTTTTTTTAAGATGTTCGTCAGATGGAATGATCAATCCAGTTTCATTAAATCCAACAAATAACCTGCTCAAACGATTTTTTTCGCCCATTCTTGTTAATTTATTTATTGTTATTGGTGTGCAACAGTCCTTCCAATAAACAAAAAAAATCAACCATTTGGTCACATTTCCTTCCCCGTTTTCCATGATGACAAAAAATAAAAATGGAATAAGCCAAAAAAACGTCGAACGTTACTTCTGACAACAATAAAAAGACTTGCGATTGAGCTGTCAGACGAGGCGACATCGCTGTGTAGTGGCGACTGGGTCACGTGACCGCCACAATCGCGCGCTACTAGCGATGAGAACTGAACATTGCTGCGATTTTTGATAGCTGCTAGTCGAGTCGGCGATTAATCGCTGCTATTCAAGTAGGAGCGACAAACCCCCCCCCCCCCCCTCTTGTGACACTGGATACTGTGGCTCTAGGAATGTTGAATTCACGAACAATTTCCCAAATGGAGTGTCCCATATGTCTATCGCCAACTGCCATTCCGCGCTCAAAGTCTGATAATTCACGCCAGAAAGCCTTTCACGCGACTCACGATAGTAGAAATGAAAGCTCCGACACTGCGCGGCACATTTACAAGTTTCTTCCGCAGTTCTACCACTATAGAAATATTTGCAACCTCCTATCACACGACTTTTGGGAATTCAGTGTATTTATAACACATGCTCATTTGGCGATTTATTTAATCTTCCTGTTATGAAATGAAACTGCTCTTTATTATTATTATGTTTACCATCCAAAAGAGAGTAACTAGTCAATGTTACAATTTTCAAGTGGTAACACAGCAGTGTCAGAGTGCCTCGATCCTCCTGCATTGCAGCTTCCTTCTTCTGGCGGTGGGTTTTACAATGAAGTATATCTTTTCAAATGTACTCTCGTCGAGATCTTCAGGGATTTTCAGTACTTGGCCACTCATTCAGCTGCTTCTGTTGCGTTCAGCTTTTCATTCTTCTGAGAGCATTCTCAGATTCTTTTCTCATGGACACCGATTTTATTCCGCTACTCTGAATTCTTTTTCCTTTGAACGATTATTTGTTTGGTAGTTTTATCTATTTGTTCGGTGAATTTAAACTGCTTCTTTCATTGCATTTAAATCTTCTGAATGTTTCACTACGCACATTTCTTACTGAGCAATATTAATTTGAAGCCTTTTCTGCGTTGTAAATGTATATAAATTAATTGATTTCACATCTGAAATAAAACATTCCGTTTTTTCATTGCTTCATTATTCTTCACAATCAAAAAAACTCATTAGGCAGTTAAATGCATTATGTGGGGGGTAACCTCTATTATCTTTTTTAACCTTATTTTTTCAGCCATGTTAGAGTTCTAATAAAGTTTGTAATTCTAATCTGCGGTCTGTGTTGGTCTAAAATCTACAACTGTCCATAGTTAAAAATGATTTAAATGTTTACTTTTTTCAATAATTAAATGCTAGAAATTGTTTTACTTGCATTAATTTATAGATATATATGATTTCGTAATTTCCTCATTGCACCAAGACTAATATTTTCCTCCAGTGTTTAGGCCTTTTAGTTTTCTTCATTCAGAATTGATTCTTACTTAATGTTTTATTCAATTATTATTCTTATATATTGATTTACTATTTCTTGTTAAGAAGTTTGTATTTCGATAAAAGGACACGAAAACTCCAATCCAAATCAGCCATTTACTCAATTCATTCAATTACTTTTAAATGTACTGGGACTTACTAAAGATAATATTTTTATGTTTAATAATTTCCCAGGCTTATTGAGAGATATTACAACAAATCTTCATATTTTAAATATCTTCCTTGATGTTTCTCCACTAATCCCTTTCGACCTGTTACAGCTAAACTGTACTTATTCCTGCAAGAATCCAGTGGAGGTATACAAAGTCATTATATTTACCACGTCAGAAAGGACTTAACACTAAACGGAAGTTTGACTGATAGTTCAAACAACAACCGAGAAGGTGTGAAACTTCGCTGAGATGTCTATCGCTCTGATAATTCATTCCGAATTACACATCTTCGGAGCAGTGAGGGGAGACTCGTTTGAGTGTGTACAACAGCAGCAGCAGACACAGGTGTACCAAGGTTCGCCAATTCCACCTTTTCACCGAGCATAACAATACCTGTACCATCTGTAGGCCTATGTATTGCAATCTTTGTCTCAAGATTATTGTAAGCCCTGTAAATTGTATCAAGCTCTCCGTATCGTTTTTTTTTTACATGTAAACATATTGTTCTAAATATATATATTTGCTTATGGCTGTACGCCTCGTCGACGTCGAAGTCATTAGAGGCGGGAAAGGGCTGGAGGCAAGGAATGGGAAGGAGTTCGTGTTTTTGTAGGAAGTATCCCGGCATTCGCCTGTAGTGATTTGGGGAAACCATGGAAAACCTAAATCTGGATGGTCGGACGGGGATTTGAAACCGACTCCTTCCGAATGTGAGGCCAGAATGTTAGCGCTTACGTACCACGCTCGGTGTGTTTTCAAGCATTAGTTTATACTTGAATTTCCGCTGTTATTTTTGGTAACTAGTCATATTGGAACTACGGTTAACCTCCTTATCTGTCTCTCCACTTTAATACCCTGAGTAAAGCCAGACATATTGAGTTGTCAACAATTACCAACCGCTCTGGAATACGTTATTTAATTTGTAAAGAAAATAATTAAATCTGAATTATGATTCCGATTAGAACAGTTTTAACTTTGTCTCTTGATGAATTATATAAAAAGCCATTTTTGGAGAAAAAAAATTTGATCAACTTTTTGCTGCGCAGTTGGCTGTTGAGAGTGCCAGCGAATGTAATTACAGGACCTCGTATCGTTTATGCGACAGCAAACCGATTGCCAGCTTGGAACTCGACGCTGCAAATTATTCTCTCAGCTGTAGCTGCTAACACTGTTTTCGACCTGGGGATTCTGTGATGTGGCGAAAGGGTAACTTGTTACGCGCACCGAGTGAATTACGGAGCTAATAAAATTAGCGCGTTGTTTGTACGCGGAACAGGAATCTAGCTGCACCTGCGTTTGGAGAGGGACAGTAATACCGATGTTTGTGGTGGCAGAACCGCCGGAGCTTGGCATGTCAGCACAATGAATGCTAGAGGATTCATTCAGACCGTGCGTAATTATAGGTAATTACCACCTACATATTAATCTGATGGCCTGAGATACAAGCAGTGTAATGATTGCCTCGGCTTTATGAGAGGACTGGTACAAAATCATTAATGTCGTAAATTATTTTCGTCGTGCAATATGATCGAGGAAACTTTTATAAGTACTGGGTTTTATTTTACGTGTGTATAATGGCGAAGCAGCTCAATTACGCCATGCGATTTTATACATGGACCGAATTTGAATTTCAGTTACATGTTTATTCGCTCTGAAATAAATTCGATATTTGTGAACTGCTGTGAGTAATGGTGACATTACCGGCTGCGAAATGAGAGGTTCTTTAGTGTTGATAAAATGCGAATTGATAATGACAATTCCCGAACGAAATATTGGTTTTAAGACTGTTACTACAATTGATACACGAATTTTTTTTTATTTTAGTGTATAAAACTGAAGAACTAAATAATCAAAGTCAGCAAATAAAACAGAATCCAAGCACGATCGTAGTTTAGTATTTGTTAGTGTTTCTTGAAACGAGTGCTCATCTCACATACATAGTGATCTGTGCGCATATGTCTCCTATCTCGGAATGATTATAATTTGTTTCTCCGCTCCTATTTTCGCAGATTTTAATCTGGACAATAATCCCTAAAATTTAGTTATTGCGTAATGCCATTTCCAACTGTCAAACACACGCAGCCCTCTTGCAGACTTATAATAGTATAGATTATTTCGCAATGTTGTTAATTACAGTTTGAAGAAGTTAACATTCAGAGCGCGGTAAAAGCGCAGGTCTAGTGTCCCAGATCGACATCCGCAGACCGTCTGTCGCCGTCCCCTCCCTCGGTAGAGAATAAGCGAAGGCTGCGACCACACCGAGTGCAGGCCCCGGACCGCTGCTTTAAAATATACATATTAAAAGTTTGGCGGTGGAAGTTTTGCGCGCGCCGCTACCCCGGGGGTAATACACCGCGGTCACGTTTAGCCGCCATGTTATTCTGAGTACGTTCTGTGACCATCGGGGGAACAACGAGGGGAAAAAAGCCGAAAGAATGGCAGAGGAAAAATAAAGGGACGGTGGTGAACGAGAAGTGTGAGAGAGGAGGCTGCGGGCGAGGCAGAACACCTGCGGTCCGTAATGCCTCATCCAGACAGCTGAGACACTGGCCTCGATCTCGAAGTGTAACTACATCAACTGCTACAACATAACGAACACGCCAAGGTACATCATTAAGACAACATTTTTTGCTGCTTTAAAATTATCATTCCTTTCCGACCAAAAACTATGAAAATGCAGCAGTATACGGCATTTTTTTATATATATTTATGTAAGAGGTGTCACATTATGAGGTAATAATTATTAGTGATTATTTAATGATCCAGTTAATAACCGTCTTAATTTAATTTGATTTTGATGGAGCGAATGCTACGGTTGAAACTACCCTACAAACTCATTTTTTTCCTTCCTTTCACCCTCCTACATTTGCTCTCTCTGGATGTCAATTTTAAATCCTTTCAGCGTTTTTGGTAAATTGTTCTCAATTCACCCTTATGCCTGAAATCGAGTGTTAGCTTGTGATCAAAGCCATTTTGTCCTCCCATGTATCTTTCTTAATTCTTCCACCAATTACTTTCCACGTATCATCACAAACATACGCCTTGCAAATTTCCACAACTTTGTGCCCCCTCCTCCTGTCTTCCAATGAATCCCATTCCAGCCCTTTTATCATATCAGTTTCTGATTGTATTCTGCTGTAATTTCCGGGGACAAATCTAGCAGCCTTTCTTTGCACCCCCTCCAACTCCTGTATTGGAACCTCCGCGCAAGCACAACATGAGTCGATATTTGACATCGAATACGCATTCCGTTACAATAAGTAATTTAATTTGTTAGTGATGGGAGCAGTCGAATATAAAAACTGTAGAGGAAACCCGAGATGAGAATATATGAAGCAAATAACTGAGAATGTAGCTTCTAAGAAGTGAGATGAATGAAGTGGTTAGCGTAAGATGGGAAGAAAATGAGGGCTCCATCAAACCAGTCGAGATACTAATGAAATAAAGAACAAAATTAAACTTTTTAACAAATGACATATTGATACGGTATAAATGAAGGATACGAAATATACATCTAACATCTTCTATTTATTCAAAACGTTCATTGATTCTTTAACCTACACAAATAAATGCATCTTATCTGACTGCCTACAACAAGAAATGGTCTTCAAAATTCTCTATTGATATACTAATATATAATGAAGCTTGATCGTCCCCACCACTACTGAACAGATGGGGACGGAGAACAGAGACGGAAACCCGCAAGAGCGGTGCGTGGAGTTGGTCGCGGCTGTGCCGACACCCTCGCAGCCTGGGAAAGCCCGCAGCCGACTCACTCGTGGCACTTTCCCTCTCTGAGGCCGCTGGCCTCCGTAGTCTCCACGTTTCTATCAACACCAGAGCTTCCTACTACATGGGGCTTATCGACCGCTGCAAGACCTGCGGCCGACGTATCATGCCAGCGCGTCAGCACCCGACGCAGACTGATAGCCAGATCATAGCTTAATAAATATTCATGTCCATAGAACTGAATCTATAAGCTGCCTGATGGGTCTTATTTTGTCGTTGTAAGTTACATGTTATGTTTTAAATTAAGAATAAAGTGGCACCGAGCGTGGTGGTGTAACGGATAGCGTTCTGGCCTCGCATTCGGGAGGACGGTGGTTCGAATCCCCGTCCGGGCATCCAGATTTGGGTTTTCCATGGTTTCCCCAAATCACTCCAGGTGAATGCCGGGATGCTTCCTTCAAAAGGCCATGGCCGAATTCCTTCCCATTCCTTGCCCCCATCCTTTCCCGTCTCTAAAGACCACGTTGTTAAAAAGGGACGTTAAACTGTTACAAAAAAATAAAAAAATAAAGTGGTTATGAAAATTTGGAGTTGTGATTTATATTCAACCTTGTTATAATGTACTTAAATATTGATAAATATCCTGGTTACTATTAATCCAATTAATAAATAACTTGGTATTAATGTTAAAATATTCAATTGTTACAACTTCAAATTACGGTCGAACATTTACTCAACTGTATGACTGGGTGAAAATGACAATACAATTAGAAGAGGTAAATAGAGTATTGTATTCATCATCACATTTAAGAGTATCTAATTTTAATGATTTTATTAGGACTATTTCTTGGTCTTTTGGTTGCAAATATACATATCAGATGTATATAATAAGTTTAACAGCAATCATCGGCTTGAGGAAATTTTGTCAAGTAATTCGTTAAGAAACGTAGGTGGAATGATACGTACAAGGTATGTATCTATAAACGAAAATATGCTCTTTGGCTGATAGATGGTGACATTAACACAGTTTTTTGTTTTTCATTTCTAACCAGCGGCTTGTTAGACTTGTATATATTGAATAAAGAGAAACAAATATTTAAATTGTGAGCCTTCTTTGTAAACAAAAGGAACTATTTTCAACCAACGGTATCAGATTCTTATCACTAAGAAAATGATACACCACCACTGACCTTGGCTGAGGAAATTAAAACCTTGCAATGTGGCCGAGCGCGTTCAAGCTTAGAAAGGTACGACTGGCTTAGGTATCAAGATTGGCTTCACCACCATTCTCCATGTAAAATCAGATATCCTTACTTAACAAATTTTTACACTGAGTGAAACAGAATATAATGAGTAATGAAAACTTGTATAATCTTAATTAATCTTACCTATTTTCATGGAATTACTTTTTGCCGGGCTACGCGTGTAGTATATCATGAAATCTGTTTTGTTACAGTGTACATACAGAAGTAACCAATTGCCATTTGTTGTAGTGTTTTGAAGGCAAAACTAACAGATCTGATCATACTTACCGAGCAACAGTTTTTAGTACTTGAAGTAACTGTAGTATACAGTTTCAAACATATACAAATGGACTTTTTTCAATAGGACAGACAAAATCTTCTTTGATTTTACTAAAACGAAGATCATAATGTAGCACATTTCAAATAGTTTAATGCAATTTATTACCATTATATGATAGTACAGTGTTATTAGAAATCTAAAGAGATGATCGCTGTTATGTGAATTAAGTTTTATGGCGTTTAACTGCGTTGATTCGAAATCTGGCAATAAGTATTTAGAATTGGGGGTGCCACTGAAGAACATAGTCACTCTTCGGGCTGGATGGGTGATGACCGCCTGGCATGATGTCGTGCCATCTAGAAGGAACACTGTTGTGTCTACCAGCGCTGAGAACAGCTACATGGGATTTCGATCAACATTCTGAAGCCTCGAATTTTATTATGTGTGGAAAAATTCACCTCCTTGCTCTTTTGATTTAGCCAGACAAGATTACTAAAATTTAGGATAGCACTCTTAAATCAATCTGCATTTCATTTTGGGAAATAGTTATTCATGCGTTTATAGCAGTGACCCAACGGGGGCGGTACCGTCTACAGGTGAAAGTTGAAGAGTTCACAGGGGGCGTTTTCGGTTCAAGGCAAATTTAGGGGTCGTTAACGGCCAACTACCACCTACTGCTTTCCAGTATTATATCCAGCTTTATGGGCTACATCATAGAAGTTTTTAGGTGAATACCCATGTCCATATATAACCAAAATATGTTCTAACGTGCTAAGAAATTTCTTAGCTAAGAAATAGCTTGTCGATAGTGGAACGCGGTGATTTAAGATTACTGATGACAAATAAGGCACCAAATATCAAAAAAATCAATGTCATTACACCAAGCCGACCCTTCTAATTAATAATGTTTTTCATAATATGTACTAAAGAAACTGTGAACAATAAAACAATGTTCTTAATAAAGTAATTTTAGAATCTGTCCTTGTTATATATATAATATATATATATATATATATATATATATATATATATATATATATTTGATTTTACCTATGAGCAACAACATCGAATCACTGTTTCAAAATTAGTTTACATACCAAAACAGTTGGAGCGTTTTAGGTTACTTTATTTACTATAAGAAAAGGGTGGAGATGAGTACTTTTTTTTATTCAAAGGGGTTGATGGTTAACTTTTTTATCAAAAAGGAAGCGATAGGACAAGAAAAAAAAAATCGGGTACTTATGGGTTATAGCAAGAACTTAATCATAAACTAAAATAAATAGCTTTATTGAAAACATCTTTAAAAGGCGAAACATAATGAAAATAGTCAGTGAGAAATAGTGTTGCCCAAATGCAAGAACAAGACGAGACTTGGCCGGTCTTGGTCTTGCATCAATACACCTGGTCTTGGTCTTGGTCTTGCAAAAATGCAAGACCAAGACCGATTTTGGGCAACACTAGTGTTGTCCAAATGCAAGAACAAGACCAGACTTGGCCGGTCTTGGTCTTGCATCAATACACCTGGTCTTGGTCTTGGTCTTGCAAAAATGCAAGACCAAGACCGATTTTGGGCAACACTAGTGAGAAACTATGAAAGACTCGAGTTATGGGCAAAGTCTATCACCTGTAGCAGCGGCGAAGAAGGAACAAATGATGAACAATATAGTCTTCTCTGGTGACTAGCCAAGTGAGCAGGGTGTTTTCACACAATATTTCGGCGATCGGAACTCTGTCGCCATTTTCAGGTGAATATCGTGTGAAAACACCCTGCTCACTCGGCTAGTCACCAGAGAAGACTTCAATGTCGAGAGAAACTTCGATCTTAAGTGGTGAATACCACCAACAGTAGAAGGAGGAAGATCTGTTAAGGAGTGAAACTGAATCAACGTGAAGTTGGCGTATATTACATTAAATCGATCCGATTAGAAATAAATTTTACGGAAATCAATGACAATTACAGATAATACTTGGCTGGTAATAATAAGAATTATAAGTGGTTTCTTTATTCTATTTCCACATTTACTATAGTTTGGAATATAATAAACATATAAAATGAGGTGACGAAACTTATGGAACTTGTTATATTCGGCTTAGTTTCGGTCGTAAAAACTCTCACTAGATGTTTGCAAATACTGTAGATGAATTATTGTAATTTAAACAAAATGCCTAGATAAGGATCCTAGTTCTTGACCATCGATTTATATCCTTCTTATGAAAGTATTCATTAGCTTAGAACACATTAAATTATAAAAACGAGGCATCAGAATTTTCAGTAGAATAATTTCAGGAGTATCAAGCACACATCGTTTAAGGAGATACTATATCGGAGTAAACATACTAACAATACCAAGAATAAATACTATACAAGTGAAGAATTCAACCACACAGTCTCACAAGATGGAATTCATGGTTCTAACCATTTTAAATTCGAACTAGCATATTTTCAGCGGCATATCCCGTCTTAATATACAGTGGCATGTTTAACATTAAGAATAATTTATAGTCACTGTTTTGGAATATTCTTTAGGGAGTTTGTATGTTATTGTATTTGTATATTATGCGATATTTATAGCTTATATATTATATCGCTAAAGTAGTGTTATTATTATTATTATTACTTTTTTTTGTTCAGGTGTAGAGAGTTAATGAAAAGATCATAACAATCATATTTTTTACTTGTTTCACTGGTCGAGATAAGTTGTACGCAAGAACCCAAGAATTATTCCATTGAATTTGCAAAATAAATTCCAGAAACGTCGTTTCTACAGGTCTTTTAATTTGATATTACGAATTTAAATCCTTTCCAGCTCTTTTTTAAAAAATCTTTCGTGGATTTTTCATAAGAAGCATTAAAAATTGATGCTATCTTTTCCTATTTAAAATGATAAATAACCTTATATTATAATTTTTCCCCACTGTTCCTTCCAATCTGCCGTCACCCGCAACCGCTCCATCAGTAGTCCAAAACATCTCATTTTCTATTAAGTTTCTCCTTCTAAGTTCAGGATTCCGAGTGGTTCGTTTTGGGTAGTAGCGTACTATTTTAAAATTTTCTTTCTATATCGTAGACTAAGCATTTTTGGACCCTTCAATTTTTTTTAGAAATATACTCTCCTATCCTGTATCTGTTTACCCAAAGTATCATGCCTTTAATTCTAGTCAGCTTGTGAAATTTCGTTGCATCCAGTAATTAAGTGCGCAATAGTTTCATCAAATTAAATTTATAACTGGCATGTGGTACGTAAAACTGTCTGGAAAATTTTTGGTTTCCACCACACAGTGCTCATTGTTTTATATTGTACTGATAAAAATTTTAAGCTGATGAAAGAAACTTTTTATTTTTGTAGATAATTAACCTTACCGTGACTGCCTATATCTGAGGCTGATATATTCTATGAGCACTTTCTTTATATAATAACGATAAGAGCCTAAGCGTTAAACGCACAAATTTCCGCTGAAAGAACCAATATCCCTCGGTCGTAGGATCGACCAGATTTCTGATTCTTCAGCTACTCGTGTGCCTAATCCTCTTCTGCATAAAGCGTCAGCTCAACTGTAAACTGTGGTGGCTCACCACGGCAGCTTTCTAAATGAGGCAATCAGACAAACATTGTATTAATATGTATTTATACGAGTATACAGCTACGAGTTGATAGGCGTACGACTGACCGATAAGAATAGTTTTACATCTGCTTTCTTTTAATGTGGGCTAGACACATTACATAACTCAGAGTTATGCATCCCTATATCATTCCTAGACCCTCTTCCACCTAACAACTTTTCGATCTACTTAGTACCGTATCATCTAAACAATAGTACGTTAATTTAGTTATCTTACTGCCACCAAAAAACATGACTCTCAAACCTAAGCAGTAAAGATCTGTTTAGGTCCTACCTAATGGTCATCTTATGAATGTAAAATTGCAACTTGTATATGAATTATGTTCTGTATCACCTCTTGGCTGTATGGGATTGTTAATGACTTCTACGTAATTGGTTGAGTGTAGTAAACCAACAAAATTATGCGTAACCTAACTTCCTGTATTATTGCCGCCTTCAAGTGAAAATCAACAGTGCAAGATACATTGATTTTAGGTTATTGCTGTAATATTCATATGTTCCAATGTGTCATTTTTATGATTTGCATATTTAAACGAAAATTCAGTTCGGTTCAGTGGTGCTTTGATTTTTAATTTCACTTTTAACATTACACTTTAAATGTCAGAATCGCGGTTGAACGTATTTTGCGCAATTCAAGCACAGAAATTTAATTTGTGTCAAATCCGTATTAATTTGTTTCGGATGGGTAATTTAATTTGCTTTATATTCAACGAGTGTCATTCTGTTTAAAATTTCATTTCGAACTTTCTCTCTGTAGCTGTCGACAAATGTGTGGGCAAAGGCTTCGGGTGGATTTGCTTCACTCGATTTGGAAGCAACTGTTACTATCAAATCATTTTAGCCACCTTCGTCTCATCTTAAGGTAAATTTGTGAATTAAAACACGATTAAGTACGCTACACTATGAATAAAACGTTGCTTTTTAAATAAAATTATAAGAAATAGTACGTCTTCCTAACAGAATTGAAGTTGTAATAGACATCACCTGAATAAATCTGAGGTTTAACACACTTGCGAAGGTTAGTGATAACTCAGTCTGTTATTTAACTTATTCTGTTAACTAGCAGAGTTCCCGGCGTTGCCCGGTATGATCTAGGTTGATTTGACCCCACAGTAAATATTGAAGTTCATAACAGAGGTCAGTTTTTTGCACTTGCAATCAAATTTTTATGTCGGTCGCTCCATTTTCTATACGTATTAAAACGGTTAACTCCCGACGTAGCAGAAAATGTTTCCTATCAGTAACATGTGTACCAAATTTAACTAAAATATCCACAGCGACTCAAGCAGCAATAGAAACAATGATTTTTTTCAAGAAATGTGGCAAAGACAGAATCGTTCAACAATAAATTATAAAAACACCAAAGTGTTTTGTGTTATTGACACACTAACTACTGCGTATAACGTACTGAAAAGAGGATTTCATCAGTTTCCTGAATTATTATCTATAAACAGTAATATAACTCCAGAGAATATTGACAGATTCAGTAGCCATTTCAACAAACTTAGAACATGGAAAAACGATTTGAAGAAATTTTTAAATTCAAGGTGTATAACTAGATAAAAAAAAAATTTGCATTGCAAATATTGAAGAAGCTGCTAACATTTGACAAGAAGAACTGTTATAAATCGGATATGAAGAAGAAACTAAATATAAATCCGATACTGATTAATATGAAAACCTGTGGTGAAATGAAAAAATAAAATAACGCCTTTCGTACCTAAATGAATGGCAACAGATAATCAGTTTAATGAAACCTTTTTCTATTTCATATCTCATGTAATCAGGCTTTAGTGCTGTTATTCATATTATCACCAAAGAAAGAAACCACCTGAATATTTCTGAAAGCGGAGACCCTCGTTTATTTCTTACAAAAATTGACCTAGATATCCAGTTTTTAATTTAGAAACATGGGCCTTAAGAATCTCAATAATAAATTAAATAAGAAAATGTAATTTCACCAAACTTCTTGCTTTTATATACATAATGTATAAATAAATTTAACTACAGTAACTCATTTCATAAAGACTTTTTCTACCAAACGTAGCGAAAGTCCGATGTAAAGTGTTTGGCAAGTAATTATTACTAGCTAAAAGCACGCTTTGTGCTGGCTCGTGAAGTTTTTTTTTATATAAGAAATATTATGTACTATAAAGAAATTAAATACTAATAATTAGAATACAAATATTTTAACTTCACGTACTACTATTAAAAACCTTGTTTTTAGTTTGTTGACAAAAATAATTGGGCACATTTATAATAAGATACAGCTTTAAATATTTTTAAGAAAGAAACAATTTAATTTATTTAATTTGCTTTTAATTATATACAAAAGAGTCTGGGGACAATGAACGGGAAGGAATTCGGTAATGGCCGTTTGAAGGAGGAATCCCGGCATTCGCCTGGAGTTGGGGAAACCATGGAGCATTAACCACTCACCCACCATGCTTGGTCCTACATAAGTGAAGAATCATAGAAAGTGTGTAATATAAACCACGAACAGATGGGAGAATGCATCAGATGACAGAAATGTTACCATAGTAAGCGAATTGCTTAAAAAAAAAACAACTTTAAACTTAATTTCTGTCCAGAAATTTTCTAAAGTTTGCGCTTGCTTTAACCTTCAAACATTTTAACGAGTGACCATATTGTAACGCGTATTTACTGTGAAATTATCTACTGGATGATGTATACAAATGTTTGTAGAAACAATGACAGATACCATATAGTCTACTGCCCGAACTGTGGATGCGTATTATTTTTCTGTTTTAAGTAGACGAATTAAAGTTTTTCTTCGACCGTTCTGAATGGCTAATACTAAAGCGTGGTTAGAAGGGCAGAAAATATGCGTCGTGTTTAATAAGCCTTGTTGCTTCAACGGTAAACATTTTGTTCGTAAACTTCTCATAAAATTACTACCAGCAGTGCCAGATTATAGCCACTGTGACAAAAGTCAGGGAGCTTGTCTGATAGCAAAATAACTACCATTTTATTACACGCATATAAGACAAAATGTGCCTTTTAAAGAATATCGTCAAATGAAAATAATCCTATTTTTTTCACTTACCTCGATCTGAATCATTTCAAAAGCGTCGAATATTTTGAGCACAACTCGTCATTTTAATACATCAAAAAGTCATGACACACAATTCGATAGCAATAACACAGAATAAACCCAGCCCACTGCTGACTGCCTGATTGTCTAACATTTCCAAATATCAGGACTCGGGCAGACTTTACCGACAGAGATGTAATTATCACGCAATACTGGTCATTCGAGGTGAGAGGAAAACAAAACATTTTTATGAATATATGGTGATGAAAACAGCTTTCTTTTACACTGATAACCGAAAGAAATTTCACCCGTTAAGCCATTTTCAAAACCTCCATACGGAATGTTTTATTTTGTACATATAATTTGATTATTTAGTAAGGTTCTCTCAAATATTCAGTTTGTGGCAACGATATATTCGATTAAAATTGTTTTCACAAAAATTCTACAGATGGCGCACTTTAATCATCTGGCAGATGGCAGCGGCAACGCGTTACATATGTTACATGCATGTGTATTACTAATAAAAATTATAGCAATTTTTTATTTATTGCAAAAATAATGATTGCTGACATATGTGGAATTGACTTTGAATTATTCCGTTCAATTTTACGTCTAGAGGTGCAGTAGTTTTTCAAAAAGTGTTCCATAAAAGCTTAAAAATCACCGCGTAGTGTAAGGGCTCGCTTCGCTTGTCCTAATTATTGACTTTAACTTGCTGTACGTCTGCTTCAAAAGTTTTATAAAGTAATCTTTCTTCCCTGCTTTATGAACCACCAATAGTTTGGGAACCGGTTAGAAAATTTTACTACTAACATTGATACAAAAATGGGCGGTACGTAAAAACAGGTTGACCTCCTCTGCTGTAAACAATGTGCTCGCGCCAAGAAACCGCCACTGAGCGAGCGGCACTCGCGAGCAACCACGCTAGGCGCATGGAGGAAGGAAATATATGGAGGAGAAATGACGTTAAATCTGTGACGTCGCCTCTAAACTCTCGGCTGATACTGCGCATGCGCGGTGGCGGTAGCGGCCATATTGCGAATCCATACAAATGCAAAGTTCACATTGTGTTTGATGCTGTGATTATTTCATTTTCTAATGTGTATAAGTGTTTTATAATGCCATCTTGTGTTGCATTAGGGACAAAGAATTTATCTATTATTGTTAGTAATTTAATGAGAACCATGTTAGTGACAAAACGTGTATCGCGATGGAAACTACTTCCAGCTATTCCCAATTAAGCTTACGACGTATGGTAACAAGATAACTATTTTTATTCTGGTCTAGGCTGCATTTCGACCTAACCACAAGTGGTAGTAATAAAACTGAAATATCCATTCTGCATGTCCACCATATAATTCATTGTGACTTTGGCAGAATTAATTTTTGGTCCAGGCCGCGTCCCAACCCAATCCCCTCAATTTGGAGACAGTATATCCCGCAAACTAAGTAAGATACAGAAAAATTTTATTCTTATTTTTCGATTTTTTTGGTCGTGTTACATAAGAATCCATCATCAAATTTGACTTTAGAGAAATTTTTCTTCTGCATTTCAACTCAAGACATCTCACTTTTGACACAATATATCTCGAGAACTAGGCGAGATACCGAAAATTTTTATTCTTTATTTTTTTATTTATCTTGTCTTTTTAAACAAGAATCTATCATCAAATTTGACTTTGACCAATTTCTTCTTCTGAATTTCAACCAAAAACATCTCACATTTGAGACGGAATATCTCGAAAACTAAGAAGGATATCGAAAAATTTTATTCTTCATTATTTATTTGTCTCATCGAGTTACATAATAATCCATCACCAGATTGCAGCGTTACGTTTATCCTAGAGTCCCCTTGAGGTTTTTGTACATATACCTCGTGTCTGTAAGGATGCGGCCTAGCCCCCCCCCCCCCCCCCCACTCCTCCTCCACCCGGCGTCACTTCAATGCGTGGTGAAGGTCTTCTACGTCGTCTCCATATATTTCTTTCCTCCATGGCTAGGCGAGACTACACAAGGGCAACGTTTACACTCTCGTGTTTATGCTGTCTCGCCTCGCCTCATGGAAGTTGGCGTGAGAGCGTAAACGCAGCACAGAAGTTTAAACAGTTCAGTTTCATGTTCAAACCCATCAGTCATGCGTTACTTACTAATAACAGCGAATTTAATTTGTAGATTGTAGCTGTGTGGCCTGAGATCGTAGTTTCAAGAAGCAACGGAGTTCTCGGAAGGTTTTGCATTATATTATTAAAATTAATTTCTATATTTTCCGCTTTGCTCTTCGCATTCCATACGGCCATCAATGCGGTTTAAAGACTAAAAACCAAAATTTAAGGAAGGAAACGTTATTTGCGATTATATGGCTATTATTTTTTTCTTATGTAGTATGACGCATACATCTAGTTCGTATTTAATCTTTGGTGATTCACACAATATGTTCAGATTTTCACTTACTGCTCTGGCATCATGTTACGTTGAAGCTTTAGACATATCAAATAATTCAGCTGAGATTCTAATATTTAGAACGATGAAAACCCCATCGAAATCTACGCAGTAGTTTTTCTTAAACCAATATACCCGGTTTTCGTTTAATAGATATAGATGATGAAGTAATCTATTAACAATATTTGAGAATTGTGAAATATTTTCACTGTTCACTGTCGCCGAAATGTGTATGGTATGTACTAAGGACGAAGTACTATTAAAGTATAATTTATTTGAGCCTCTGGTTTCAGAACGGTATTAAATATAAGCAATTTTGTATTTATTGTAAGTCTTGTTCAATCGTGACTACAGAAATTTGAATTTTGTAAGTCCTAAAGGAAAGTCAGTTTTTTCTGCAATATGGAAACTACTTACATTTTGTGCTTTGTATTGATACTATAGTATAACACGTGTTGTGGCATTTTGAGATTCTCTGAAGCCACCAATAATTCCTCCGTATTTTTTACAGTTTATTCGTGTATGTAGTTGATTCTCATCAACGCCATAGATTGGCGGTTAACTATATTGCCAAGACAAGTTCTCATTTATCTGATCATTTTTGAAGGCTCACAGCATTTTTCTCACATGTATACTAGTTCCAAGACCGTTAATTTAAGCCCTATTACTAACGCGTAAATAATAAATAATTATGTTAGAAATTAACCTAGCGCATAACAAGGAAAAGTAATTTCCTGCTTGGTATATCGATTTGTGAAAAACTATGTCTACATCAGGGGTGGCCATCCCAAATGATCTTGCGGGCACTTTGGAAATGCATCATAACTTCGCGGGCCGCATATAAAATTATATATCCCCATATTAGATTTATACTCACTATAATCATTTTTGGAGTGAAAAATTGAAACATTATGAGTTACTAATATTTTGTCTCTTATTATTCTTACATTTAAACATATATAATATAATTTATTTATTTCTCGTGTCTAGGACATAACAATACAAGTTGAAACAAAACAAATAAAATTAATTAATTAATATCAAGCTTATGGACTATGGTACACAATTAAATGGAATGTGACCAGAATTCTGCAATCCTGATGGCCTTCTGATTTGCCCTAAAAAGGTCGTTGATAGTGCAGGTTTCAGGTAGATTCCTGCATAGCTGAAGATGTTGTGGGTCCTGCAGCTCATCACATTCACATAGTTCGTTTTCAGTAGTGTAACCCCATTTTTTGATGTTAGCTCTTAATTTATTTAGTGCCTTGCATATGGCATATGGCTGATTACACCCCACGGCCGGTGCCTCTTTGATATTCTTCCAGTGCCCTTCAGGCATAGATTTTCGCCATAGTTCTACACGGCGTGCTGCAGATGAAGATGTTATGGCTGTAGCTGACTGTAAGAAGCTCCTTTTTTTAGCCTTGGGGTTTGAGGTTCATGTCCAAACAAACGGTGACTGGGGTGTGTTTCCTCTTCTCCATCTGTTTTCCTTCGAATGTCAGGGGGTGTTATACCCATGATATGGTATATTTTACTGACAGGAGTTGGTTTCAGGTAACCTGTTACAATGCGGCCAGTATCATTTAGTGCTATATCAACCTGGTTAACATGTTCAGAATTTTGCCAAACAGGTGCTGAGTATTCTGCTGCAGAGAAACTGAGTGCCAGGGCAGATGTACGAAGCACATTTGGCTTTGCTCCCCAGGAGGAACTGTACTTGTAAGTTTTCGGATGATGTTGTTCCGGGCGGATACTTTGAGTTTCAGATCCTCACAATGGGCTTTGAATGTAAGATAGCGATCAAGCTTTACTCCTAGATATTTTGGTGAATCGCAATGTAATAGTTGTTGTCCCCTCCAGTTGATGTTCGACTTCCTTCTGGCTTCTCTGTTTCTCAGGTGGAATGCACAGACCTGAGTTTTTCCAGGGTTGGGCTTCAAGTGATTAGCATCATAATACTTGGCCATATCTTCAAGAACTGTTGTCAGCTTCACCTCCACCGCCTCAAAGTTTGTGTTTAGAGCTGCAATTGCCATGTCACTAGCATAAATGAATGCTCTTGTTCCAGGAATAATTGGTTGGTCATTTGTATATATGTTGTACAAGAGCGGTGCTAGCACACTACACTAAGGGAGGCCATTCTTCTGAGTTCTCCAACGACTCTTCTTATTGTTATAATATAATAATAATGATACTCAAAATTTCAACAGATTATTTTTAATGCATTTTTTTAATACACTGGTTTTCACTAATTTGACCATTATAAAATAAATATATTTTGTAAAAGTGTGATGAATCTCGCCGGCCGAAAAAATGTTCTAGGCGGGCCGCGGTTTAGCCACCCCTGGTCTACATTGTCATGTACTTTTTTTTTGTATATCAGTAAAATATAGGGCGCCAAACTTCAAAAGACTGTTCATTTAGACATTTATTTATGTGACTTATTGGTTAAATAAATAAGGGTTTCACAGTTAATGAATTTTGATGACAATTTATGAATCTTTTGAAATTAATAAATAAAAATTAAAGGCTATCTTGATTCTTAAAATGTATAACACATATTCGAATTTAGCTAGCTTGCTCGAACGCTCTGTAGGAGTGTAATTAACGCAAACTTAACAATAAGAATCGAGGGTGGTTTACTATTGTGGCGAGCCGGGTTGTGAGGAGCAGCTGACGATGATGAAACGTCACAGCATAATGTCTGGGCTGGCTATGTTGTCCTACCAAGCAAGCTGCAGACCCGTACGTCTGGCGCCTCTCACGCGCTCACTTCAGTAGGCAGGTACCGGACACGGGTCTATGTGCTAAGTCGTAGATTACAAGTTTCAAGTCATTCTTCTAGGCTCGGCGCATGCTCGCTCGAGTCGGCATCAGAATGCTTCACTTCGCGCTCCCTTCTTGCATCAAAACTTGGACGTGGCAGGCGCTGTGACTGTTCTTCATTGACGGCGGTTGATGCGTCTTCTTAATCGCTCGTATCAGAAAAACACCAAACAATATTAGACTACACAAAAATGCTCACATTGGTTCTAAATCTTCCCTTCCCATTTTCACACAAACAATGCACTCAGAATTTGGAGTCTCTTTGTGACATTCTTAGGACCCCCTCAAATAATTTTTATTATTAATTTTACTACTATTATTATTATTAACATTGAATTACTTTTCTTTGATTAATTGTAAGTATCCTGAATAATTGTATTAATATTTGTAACACGATTTTTGTTTGTATCAGGTTTCCAAAGACTTTAGTTAGTATTGTAAACATGGAGGAAATTTGTTTCCTCCATGATTGTAAACGGGGTAGTATAGTATTATTATCTTTAGGTAGTAATACATATAACAGTCTTTGGCGCCGGACAACACAGCAGTTCGGGAAGGAGTCAATGTTTGTTGGGTGCCTGAATTGCAAACATTTTTGAGGAATAACTTGTGAAACTTGTATTTGATATGAAGTGTGTAGAAGCCTGTTACAGTATATCTTGGGCATGTAACTATGAATAAATTAACTGGTATTTCATTCGTAGCCACCTTCATCATTTATTTAATTAACTGTAATAACTTTCCATTGTTTTTCGGTAGTGAGACATTATCTTCAGTTAAACTATAATGAGCTTACAGCTGGCATGTGTTGAGCGATGAGCATGGGTCTGTCTCGTCCAAACACACGCCGTTCCTCCAACTGGTGTGGAAAATGTTAATAATTAATGCTTTTCGCCAGCAGCTGTTTGCTAAATTTGAGCTGATAATTAATACACATTAATTTAGCGGTTAGCTCACATATTCCAAAAATACTTGTGCCATATGCGGGAATGTTCTCAGGTGTCGGCATACGTCTAAAAACAATATATCTTCTTAACACGGTTCAGAGCCTTAGCAAAGCTGCGAGGTTTTGTCTCCTGACATGTTCTGCCTGGCAAACTCACCTTTTCCCTTTTCGAGTATGAACGGAAAAAATAAACGACGGACCCTGCTTTCTATTAAGGCTACCGGAAATCCTCACTTGTTTGTCCACACGAACTGTTATGTGTCTGTTATTTCAATACGTAATACAGTATGTATGATTTTTCACGCGAAAGTTTTGCTGTTGAATCAGATACTGACTTTTCCAAATTAACACTAAAACTGTGTATTTAGGATGCTTTGTGCATAAAATTTTAATTCGTAATGGGAAAAAAATCTCACTTGTACGTACCAAAATCTTCTGAAACTTATGCACAGTAGAAGTTACTTACATTGGTAGTTCTTCCTTAAAGAATGTTGCTCTTTGTTAAATATTGGATTCGAGTCATTTGAAAATAATATAAACGCGCTAATTATAATAACAACTGCATGGTAGTCGAAATATATCACGTTTAGTCATTTATATTCGCAGATTGAGATATTTGACACATTGAAGCAATATCTTTGATCACTGTAAAGTATTGATATTTTAATATCTTATATCTTTAAACAAGCAATTCTTGTATATATTTATATATTTGGGATCTCGGAAACTGCTCTAACGATTTGGATGAAATTTCATATTTCGATAATGTTTTGTTTTTAAGTTTACCTAAATAGGTGCAAAAATCCCATTTTATATATATAAAAACCAGCAATTCTTGTATTTGGTATCTTTGAAACGGCACTATCGCCATCTCTTAAACGGCACTATCGCCATCTATTAGACGTTTTAGGTACCAGTAAGCTGGGCTGATGTTGGTTTTAAAAGGAATGCGTTTTGTACACTATTGGCTCTGTTAGATGAAAAGATACTAGCAATTATAATGTGATAATCGTTGACTTTTTGACCGTATGTGTCTTTAACACAAATGAATCTTCAAACTAGTGAAAAAGCCATGGACGGGTGTCCATACGAAAAAACAGTTGTGATAAATACAATCCTGCCTTTTGAAGCGTCTGACCTTGTTCTTTATTAATGTTCATAACGAAGGTTACTTGTATTGGGAATTGTTTCTTTATTATTTGTAAAGGCATAGTCGATCAGAAAATGAAAGTTTAATGCGAGGTATGAGCATAGTTTTATCGGAGTGAATGAATAGCATTGATGATGTATTACTATAAGTGAAATCCTACATATTGAGCAGAAATCGAAAGATGCCGAGTGAATATAGGTCACCCATATCCTACTAAATAACAGAGGAAGAAGCGATGAAAGATGGAGTTTTGTGGTTCGTCACAGTTGTGTAATTAGATTTCTTTGTACAGGATACAGAACATTAGAAGTGAATATTCACCGTTCATCAGTAACATTTTCGAGGGAGTAAACATTATTATCGTCACCTTTCACCGCATATATATGTTTTAAATGCCATATACCATGTTAGATCTCTCAGCAAGTTTCAAATCTTAGTTTGTATGATTACTCTATGTATGGTATCGTTCATTTAACCTTATTTCCTGACAATGATTAAAACCGTTCTCTCCGGAGTATCCAGCAAAGCTAGAGCTGAAGCAAGGCAATTCCGAAACAGAATAACGTGTCTGCGACAGAGGAAAATCCTTTGTTATTGCCTTAATTTTGGGGAAGTGATGTGAAGGGATATATTGCAACCCTCTGTGTGCAGAAGAGGGAGTATTTATCAAGTAGATTACAGAATAATTTTCATATGACGAAGAGAAATACGCCCAGCGCAAAAGCAGATGCTGAACTGATAGATGCGCCCTAGGCGAATAGTGTTTTTCATACAAAGTCCTCCGTAATTGAAGCCCGTCGGCGGTGCCGGTATATTCTAAACTGCGAAACAAAGAACGGTTACAAAATTAATGGCCTGCCTCCCGTTTAATGAACTCGCTTGCAGGTCACAATCGACCCTGCCCCCAATCCGCCCCCTGCCGCCTCCACCACATCCGTCCTCACCCCCGGCAGTGACTGTCTCTACATAAAATACTACTCCGGTTGTAGTGGCTTGCTGCTGCTGCAGGCGTATGTGCACAGCCAGATTAAACGCCGTTTAGCTGCTCGTAAAAGTTGGCGCGCAGAATTCCGTAATGAGTTCGCTTCGGCGCGTTGCGAGATGGGCGGCCCGGGGCAATAAAACGGGCAAGGAGGCACGGGGCACTCCGAATGGCCCCACTGCTCTGTAGTGGCGGAGTCAAGAAGTTATACACGGCCTCCAGTACAATACATCCCCAACAAACTCTAAATGCCTAAAACACTAACCAATGAACTGTTTCGAGAATCTTCAAAATGTATCGAGAACTCTGGATTTCCAGTTTGACAGCGAAACAGCAGTTAGCTTTACAGATAGTCTTAAAATTTTTTTTTAAAATGCCATAATTCCACAAGGTAGATGATTAAAATTTCTGCTTTAAAATATCACATTGATTGCTGGGATATTACGTTACAAATCTCTAATTGTTAGTGAAAGAGCGTACAATTGCATTAAGCTTTAACATTAGCTTCTTCAGTCAATACTGAGAAACTAAACTCTGTATAACAGTTAAGGATGTGGCAATTTAACAACAAACTAACAAAATATGATTTTTTTTGTTGTTGTTGAAAGAATCAGATCTATCGTTTTATATTAGGGAGAGCTAGATTTACGAAATATTCCAGCAAATATTATTATATTTTATTTTATTTCTTTGCTGCACGATAAGGGATATAAGTTGATTTGTGTATTAATTATGCGCTGACACGAATCTTGCATGTAAATCCTTTCATTCGTGTTGGTCAAAAAAGTTGTTTTTCTATGGACGCCTTGCCTGTGTCCGGGCGTAGGAGACTACCACCATCCACAGCAACGTCTGGGAAGATGTACTGGGGTGGTTTCCCGTTGCCTTAGTGTTAGTAAGTTTGGATAACTGTGGTAGTGTGCGTCTGCAGTAAAGTGTTTTGTGGATGAGAGACGAAAGAAGGGAGAGGGTAAAAACAGGTGCTGTCCAATTCAAGGCTACTCTTCTCAAAGACACCAGGATGACCGCCAAGCTTAACGTCCCCATCCAACGGACGAATTACCATTAAAATTGTCGCAGAATTTGCTACCATATGCACTGCGGATAGGTTTTGGATTTAACCACATGACTTTGGTGCACCATCACCTCTCTCACCCTGCCGGTTAAGTTCTGCTGATGAAAACTCCTTGCACCGTGAGGGTTTGAACTGGTTAACCCCGTGTCAGCGCCGGACACCATCGCGGTGCCGCAACCAACTGAGCCAACGTTTTTATAATGTTGTGTAAATTTAACAAATTTGTCGTAATTATGTTTCAAAAAAATACGTTGAGATAATAGCTTGAAATTTGCAACAGTTGATTTACAATCACAAAAGAGAGAAGCATCCTAATGTAAAATTAAAACAAATGCTAACTGCAGTAATATGGATAAAGGTACTTGGATGATACAATTTTTTTTCTTTCTAAAGGGTCAAAGAATGAACTTTCCCTTTATTCTCGTCATTAACAAATCAATCCAACAGGCTTCAGTTAAATCCACTGTAAAGTTGCACATATGTTACAAAAAAAAAGTATATTCTATTAAAATGATTAATAAATGCAGACCAGCTTGTTTCACAAAATTCACGTATCTTGAGTTAATAAGTAATCCTTACGCATTCTTATCTACTACACTAGATATTGTGAAATACGTTTACAATAGTTGAACATTTTATATATATTTTAAAATTAAAGTTTCCTAACATATATTGGTGATGAAACTTTAAAATTGACTCTTTTTAAATATTTATTTACTTCTCTGGTGGTATTTCTTTACCACCAGTGTGAGTAGGATGTGGCACGACGTACAGTCAGTAATATAAAAAACTAAATTGCCAATACCATAATTTTGGTGTCTTATTTCCATCTGCAGCATACGAAAGACAAAGTAGAAAAACCGTTTGAAAATCATGGTTTATCGTATGCTGAAGGGCGTAACATGATAAATCATGTCTTGGACCTGAAACTAGTAAAAAAAAAATTTTGAAACTAAGCACACGTAACTTTGGAGGATGGGAATAATGCTTTAGGTAACGTTTACAGGAGATTAAACAACCTTAACGTCATTTTTTATAATTACTACTTGTAATAAGTGGATTTTTAACACCAGAAAAATCATTCGGAATTTAATCGTGATGTCCGAAGTCAAACATCTACGTTGCATGTTACGTGTCAAATCTGGTAGAGGTAGCACCTACATAAAACACTGCTGTCTGACTTCACGTAAAAGCATTCTCTTTTTACTAAGAAAATCTGTTTTAAACACATCTATTGGTTCAAAATCGATGGAAGGTATCTACAGGATTTAGCGAAAAAAAATATTTAAACATATTATTAATTGTTATTAATAGAAGCAGTAAAATGGCTAATTACAAATTTTGTTGAACGTATGGGAACGGATATGATACTTTGAATCATTATGTCCCCAAAAAATGTTTTCTTGTGGCGATAAGACTTTTTTTTGCCATATCAATAATTCAAGCTGATATTTCGAGAAATTTATGGAAAGGATTCATGGATGTAATACGCAAGAGATACGAAAAACATATGGTCACCAGTTTAAATGTAATCAACTGGAATTCTGATTGCTTTTGTAGGGGGTGAAACATTTATATTATTTCTTTTCAAGTAATTGCTGTAGTTAGTTACTATTAGAATGAGTTATAAGACATTAAACATTTGTATTTAACTGATCAATAAAATATCAGGTTGTCTGCTTGTTCAACTTCTTTTACTAACAGATGATAGTAAAAAAAAAAAAATCCTTGTGAAGATTACGCTTAATATATAAAATGAAATGGTGTATTTTAAACATCTGTAGAGGTGCTGCAACTTTAAATCTCAACGAAGTTACTACTTGCAGTAATGAAGCCGCTTTCCGTGCGGAGCACGTGCTGTGAAACCGATCAGATTCTAGAATTATACACGAGGGCGTCATAAAGCAAGAGAACACAAAGTGGACTTCTTCCCATGCGTAGGTTTCTCACCGTAAAGTGCGCTTCTTAATAATTACGAAAGTTTCTCACCAATTGGGACCTCTAAAGAAACTCTCTCCTCGAATGAGATGTTAGTATACTAATGAGTTATAGGGAGGGCGATCAGTTCTGTGAGGGAGTATTTATTGAGTTACAATCTCTGGTCATAAAAATTGTGCCGGTTTATGTATATTTCTTATATATTTACCTTGCACATGGCAATTTTTAACTAATACAGTCTTCTTATTCTAGTTATGTTTTTCTTAGTTTCGTCATGCATCATCATCTTGAATGTGTCCATTCGAAGGCCTGTTTCATGTATTTGTTACATATTTTTGACGTATCCCATCCACCTTATGGTTAGCCACTTCTCTTACATTATAAATAAATCGTGAATTCAAGTGTTTAATTACATATCCTTTAATGTAATAAAGAAATGTTATTTCTGATATTGATGACACATATTGCACAGTCGCCGTTGAGGCCAAATTCTGTTTTTAATTCAACTTTCCGCCTTGCTATGCCTGTTAGGTTATAACTGTTCATTTATTTTATATTGTAATGATTTAGTTTGGTCTTATTGAAAGGGTTATAGGTTACTGTGGTAACGATTTTTGTCGCCGCTATATTTGAGCTCATGGTGCTGTTGTGGTTTCCTGTGTTGTCCATTTTCATCAGCTATCACGATGTTTCCAGGGGCGTAGCTACTATGGGGCTAGGGGCCCTCAAGGGGCCTCTGAGAGTACAAGAGCCCCTTACTAAGGGCCCTCGCTGTGCTCAGGGGGGCCCCAACCACTGCTCAGGGGCCCCCTACCAGCACACAAAGCAAAAAAAAAGGTCGCCCGTCTGGCCTGAGGGCCCAAATTAAATTTTTTGCACCGGGGCCCTTGTTGACCTAGCTACGCCACTGGATGTTTCACTTTAGAAATCTTTCACTGTGAAATAACCATGACATGTTTCACATCCCAGAGGTCCTTCCTCATCAGGGACCCATGAAACAAGATTGATAAATAAATAAATAAGGTTTTATGTCTAAATCCTTACAGAAAGTTTAATTTAAAGATTGAGATTCACCTCGTACGGACACCACCCAGCTACCAAATGAAAATATTCAGAAATACTAAGTATAACTACGGAGTAAATTATTGTAATCATTTCACAAAGCTATTTTAATTTGTATTCTGTGTGTATTTATGCAACAGCACCAACTTTACATATATGTTCACTGGATTTCAATAATCGCAAAATTACAGGTTCTAGTGTAAGTAGATCAGCTATTTGTACAATTTTACACCGCATCCACACGTATACACCCTTTACATTGAGACTTCGCTTCGCTGCCAATTGCACTACTCCAAATTCAGAGACCGACTGCCTGTTTTCTGCCTTACTGCTAAGCACACCAGGATCCCTCCTGGGATCACATTTACCTAGCCACAGACGTGGTGCCAATGACGTCACTAACCAACCGGTTGAAGCGCCAATACTTTGAAATCTTGTTTCATGTTTGTTTACAACTGCAGTGCGTTCTTCTACAAAGGAACACAAAGTGATTCTGCTTCAGTGCTAGGTAGTTCAGGAGACTTAATTTACTCCTGAGATTGATTGTAGCAGAGCAGGAGTTGGAATGATTTCAGACCTTTTTGGACTTTTCGGCATTTAGGTTATTAGAAAGGATTTTGAACAACAAAGGGAATTATTTCGCTTTGGCATTTCAAAGGAACCATAAAATCATTACTCTGGAGTGATTTTAGGGAATCACGCAAAATAGAAACTGGTAGGGTGTGACCATGTGTCCTCGGAATGCTGTCCCAGAACTGTACTCCTTCACTATAAGGCTCGTTCAGAAATCCAACGATAAAACCAAAGAGCATTCGTTTTAGAGCAGAACAACTACTCATTGTACCTTGAAATGTCTATGCACTCACACCTTTCGACGTTTGTTGCTTTAGTAGTCTGCAAACGTATTTAGGTGGTTTCGTGAAACATATACTATTTTTGTCTTGCTTTTTGGACGAACGAACTGCGAAATAAAATGTTTTCAATGTATTCGCTTCAGCTGCTTTGTATTTGTGATCTCAACCGGTGTTATGGAATCATTGGGAATTCTGAATTGCTTAAAACTGAAGTTCAATAATTGTTATACAACCTCTTCTGTTTTAATTGCACGTTGTTAACTCCTTTCAATTGTTCAACTGGCTTATAGGTATGTTGAAGTCTGGTGCTAATATATAATCGACTTCATAATCACCAAAACAAGTAAATCATTCCATTCCGGATCTTGTTCAGAAGTATAGAAATAAAAATTATTTGTATTCTAACATGGTAATTAATTTTCAGCGTTCTATGTTTCATTAGTACTGCCTCACATCTCGTAACGCGTAGAATATGTATTCCGAACGTAGTAATTTGTATTTTTTCGGTTTTTAAGATGATGTAATACAAACATTTTCTCGCTTCTTCACCTGTTTTCTAATACATGGTGATTCTAAAGTCACTACACATTTCAGTGGTATAGTAACGTAATATCTGTTTCTTGCAGCTAATACGACAGAATACTAACCAAAGAAGAACGAATCGCTGTTGTTTCTGCTCGTCTTCGTGGAAGGACGTTCTTCTTCGCAGAACAAACCGTTACTGGAACCACATTGCTAGATATGTTGGAACAGTTTTTGGAGCTCCAGTTGATATCTGATGGGATTGTGGATACTGTTGTTTTTCAACAGGATGGTGCATCACAACATTTTGCCCTAGTTGTTCGGGATTATCTGAATCGAGCATTTCCCGGCAGATGGATTGGTCGTGCCTCTCTCCTGACTTGACACCCTTAGACTTTTTTGCATGGGGGTTTATCAAGTCAACACTTAACACAGCGGATTCGAGCCGCAGCTGCTGAGATTACACCAGATATGCTTGGGCAGGTTTTTCGGTCTACAGTGGAGCGCTGGGGGTGTGCCTAGATATGCAAGGTGGTCACATTGAAATGTACTGAAATTATGTCCTACTGTGACATAAATTTCAGTGCCATTACATATTGGTTAGTAAAATTTGTTTAAGTACAAAATGTATAGTGACTTTAGAATCACCATGTAGTTCATTATCGTTCATGGTTTGCAGTTTATTCGCGTCTTTTCTCCACATGTTGTTTTACTTTAGCTTTTATTTATCCTGCAAACCACTGAAATCTTGTATCTTTTCTGTTAACATATTTCGTATTTTAAAACATTATTTAAAATATCAACGATTTTCTTCATCATCTTTGTGATTTCGTTATTGTATGTTATCGGTCCTTTTTAGTGTCTCATAAGTGATAGTGTAAAGAAAGTATAATTTTTGAACCAGTTTGGATTTCTAGTCACCTCAGGTTGGACGGAAGCGTTAAAGCGTCCCACATTGGTCCCAGGTAAATATGGCGCGCACGTGGTTAATCCTCATCGTAGGCTGCAGCCGTATTGATTATGATGTTTAAGCTGTTTTTTTTTGTTTTGTTTTTACTCCTAACGTTAATACAGTAAGCGAGTCTAAGAGCCTTGCGTGGCCTAGTTGCGCTGAAACTGTGGTTTCGGACGTTCTGCAAGATTTTTTCACGAAAATGTTTTGATTTATTGTTAAAGCAATATATTATTTTTATTTAAATTACTAATACCTTTACCTGTAGCTAAATCTTTATACTGGAGTAATTTATCTTCTGTGCTTCAGTTAACAGAATGTTCTGTGACTTCTAAGTACCATTCGACAATTCAGTAAAACAAATTGTGTCTTTTACCTCTTAGTGAATGTCCCAGGATGTGAAAATATGTACTAAATGCAATTTTTATGGGTTTCACCAGACAACTGTAATATTTCAGGAGGAAAGTTTGTAAAACTGGTAACAAAATTTGAAAATATTGTCTCTCAACTGTAGATTAAATGAAGAAAAATACATTAACATACTAGTAAAAGTGAAACTTGTTTTCCATCACATCTCTTTTCAATCGTTATTTTATGTATAAGAGTCCCATTCTTTACTTTCGTAACTAGGTTTACAAAACCAATAACCTTTGAGCGAAAAGTAGCGAAGCGAAAAATACTGGATAATGCTAATGAGTGAAAATGATTCTGGCATTGTGAATAGTTTACATTGTCCGATGAAATACGGTTACACGCCTCATTCGTACACTGAATCGTCCGCAAACAATAATCGAAATTGCGTTGATGAATATATTTGTAGCGTTATGTCGACACGTTGACACGAGAAAATCAGTGGTTACGTTCCGTGTTCGGATGATGTTTGTCCACTGCCAGGAAGTTAGTTAATATTCACGCCTATATTTGAGAGAACAACTAGCGTTATTTGATAGTCATCCATATGTATGCGAGTGACCGAATCTGCATATTTTAGCCGGACGTACTGTCAGAGGATAGGGGGCAGCGTCATCGAACTCACGTCTACCTCCTGGGAGTCCCCTTCTACCTGTGCTGACATCGAAACGAGTCACTGCAACGAGAAGTGATTCACCATGTTCAACTAAATTTTGATGTCAGGAATCGCCGTCCAGGCCATTACACGATCGAATACTGCATTACATGTTGACAGATCAAGTCATTCATTAAGGGTCTACGCCTTATCGACGTCGAGGTTATTAGAGGCGGGAACGGGAAGGAATTCGGCCATGGCCTTTTGAAGGAAGCATCCCGGCATTTGCCTAGAGTGATTTTGGAAAACCAGGGGAAACCCAAATCTGGATGCCCGGACGAGAATTCGAACCCGTGTCCTCCCGAATGCGAGGCCAGACCGTTAACCGCTCACCCACCACGCTCGGTAAGTCATTCATTGAACTACACGAACGGTGTGGCTTCTACTTCCGTTGTTGGCTTAGCGACCATCATGATTACATTTCGTGAGATTTTTCGGAGATGAAGACTGGAATACTCCGAAGCTTCTGACATGAACAAATTGTAACTAACGAAAATAATAACAATAACAGCATACTCTAGCAATGAAGTAAAATGGTATGAAGGAGTTGGTGTTTCTGAGAAACCCCTCCCCTATTAACTTAAATCGCAATTAAATATATTTCCTATAACAGTGGTCTGGTGGTTAAGAAGTGGAGATCGAAAGGTCCTCGGTTCGAATCTCCGTCTTGGCGGGTATTTTCAAAGGCCCTTAACCCAATCGTCAACTATGGCACAGCTTGCTGTGTAATTTATAGTACGCCAGAACGCTTCCAAGGTTCGGATTGCACGTTAAACTGTAGGACCCCTTTACCCGGTAGGATTACCAAGTTAGGTAAGAAGGAAAGGATCTGGCCGTCATACCTCTAATACCAGGATTAGTATGTCTCCTTAGGGAGGGTCCAACCAAGCCTCTGGTTGAGGACCACGCTTAGCTTAGGCCGCAGCAGTAGTACAAGTGTAGTAGTATGTTTGAGGGAAAATTACTAACAGGAGATTTCTTGTAATGTTTAATCTTTGAGAGTTTTCTGAAACAATTATGACTATACAGACCATAATATCTTTGTTTATGTCTGTCCTTTACAAGTTTGTACGAACATAACATCACCATTAATGGAATTATGATGTCTAGACAAGAAAAAGTAAAGTAAGTACCATTAATGCAGCAATATGTTGGAAATTGTTTGGTTGTTATGGTTTCTAGTGGTTTTTAGGTTCTGCTTTAAATCTTTTATTTGGATCTTTTTCCGAAAAACTTTCGATTGTATACTAGCTTACCATATATTAGACTATTGTATACACTTACAATGACCGACAAATTCATGATGTATTATATTTAATTATTAGAGGATTTCTGTTTTTCTATCGCCTTCTGTCAATACTTACGAATATTTATTTGTCCATTTCGATTTTATTTTGGTAGAAACAAAAATGTATGATATGGACAAAGTACCATGTCTTATAAAAATCTATAATTGCGGTGTATTTTTTAAGCTAAACATTAAAACATTTTTTGCCATACGACGTTGAGGTCATTAGAAGCGAGAAAGGAATGGGAGCAAGGAACGGGAAGGAACTCGGCAATGGCATTTTTTACGAACCATCCCGGCACTCGACTGTGTCAGCTTGGTGAAAACGTGTAAAGCCCAAATCTGAGTTCGATCCTGCGTCCTCTCGAATGCAAGACCAGAACGTTCCTTTCCTCAAAACGTGGTTCTTTTGGATTCAGGGAAACTATTTCGTTGATTGCACAAACATGTGGTGTGAAATTAATTCAAGTGGAGTCTAGATTAGAATTGATGATGCTCATTACATGCTTTTGAAGGTCAACAATTACATGTGTGCTGTTCATTTGTTTTCGATTTTTTGAGGCATTTGAAAGAGTGATTTGAAATTATTTTGCATTTTTCACTTGCAGCAACACGCATCCAAGGAATATCGCTGCACCCTGCTCGTTTGCGTAGTGTTCCATACAGGATGAGTGACAGAAGTTGTAACATTGAGTTCCTGCATTCAGTGACAAAGGGATTGCCTTTCTAAACTTCATCAGCGCCTCCCGTTAATCCCATTTCAGACGGGTCGCGCACTATTCAGTATACTTGCAGTTAATGTTGTATTAGCTCTCTGCGAGTACTTTGTACTTACGCTGGAATTTCTTCAAGTGTCATTCACAAAGTACAGTCTATCAGTGCTTGTTTCATTCAGTATTGTTGTGAGATGTGACAGAAGAACAAAGTCCACCAACTAAAACATCTGTAAATAAGATTTATTATCAATTTTAGACATAGGATACTCAGTTCATGTTAAGACCCATTTAAGTTAAAAGTGTTTACACAAATGTAAACCCAAAATGAAATGAGAGTCATGGCTTATTCCAAACAGTAAACTTACTAAGAGATGCAATAGAAGACTTCCGGAATAATAGTTTCCATGTTCGTCCTGGTATTAAATGCAGACTTCGTTCTACCTGCTTCAGCCTTCTTCTAGGACGGAACTACGATGAAATGTGTTTCACTCGCTCTATTACGCACAACTAATTCGCCGTGTCATCGTCACTGCCTTATTTTACAGGCAGGTGCAAGACGGAGTGTTTGTCCGAAGACATTTACTCCATCAGAACTGCGAGGTTGCAGTACATTACAGTTGGTTGTTCTTTTTTTTGTATATGGCATTCGGCCATGTTAGCCATTTAGCCAACTCAATGTGTTTTTTCATTTTACAATGTATATATTTCATCCAAGTGTGATTGTTTCCTCTCTTCTGTAAGGACGGCACAAGACGAACACAACACTTAATTAAAACCACCCATGCCCTCGGTCGGACTCGAACCGGCGACCCCTGCAACGCGAAGCAAGCACGCTACCCCTACGCTGCCGGGGTCGGCGTTGGTTGTTCTGGATGGTTTGATAGCTCCGCCAATCAGGTGAGAGCTACTGTTACGTGGCTGAGTGCCTCTTTGTGTTGTTCTCTTCGCAGAGTTGTTAAGGGAAATTCTGGAAAATAAAAGTAAAGATAAGAGAAACATTAAAAAGAACATAATTTCATAGCTTAATACTATAAAATTTGTTGAAATTTAAACACTAATAATCAAGCAGTTTAAGCAAATTCTATTTTCTATATACAGTCCGCCCCTCCCTCAAAGAGTTAAAACAGTGTTAGAGAATGCCAAGAAGTGAAGAAATGTGAATTAAGAAATCCTATAAGGAGAAAATAAATCAGTTCCCTGTAAATCAAAATTCATCGTAGAGCATCTAATTACGGGAATCACAGTGCTAGGTAATATACACTCTCGCATATTCCAAACTCTCATGCAGCAAACCATTTGTGTATATGTTAAAAACCGTCCGGCGTTTCTGATGTAAAGTTCCTCGTCTTCCTCGTTCGGTGAAGAATTATTAATGATAAATATTGAAGATCCACCTGGAAAAAAACATGTGCTTCATTAAAAAAAAATGTTGCGTTTGTAATGTGAAATTCCTCTTCGATTACTGCAACAAAGAAATCATAGCACTACAGAAAGGACAGCTCCCTGGTGCTAATAATATTCTAGATTAAATCGTTTTTATCTGTTATTTAAAATTGTTAGATGCGGCACATGTGATTGAATTTAATTGACTATGGAGGTGGGAGCTGGAGATTAAATAACAAGGCACATTTATTAATTTATAAAATATGAAAATAAAAATTCCTTAATTTAATGTAATTTACATTTAGAATCCATAAATTAGCATCATCATCAGTGTTTTGCCCCAAGGCTGGTTTCACACGGCTGTTCTCCGTGCACTCATCCACATACAAAGTCACATCCTGCACTACACAGGAAATAATGGTATGACAGTATCCCGTTACTTTCCACGTATAATGTACTGAGGAGGTGTTTTCGCTGAAATGAGTAACTGTGTTCCGTGTATGATAAGAGGACTTTTTGTTTGTGAAATCGGTAGGTTATAAGGCGGACGTTGAGGACCGCCAAAGCAATCGTCTTGAATATTGCGGAAAAACCGCAATCAGCTATGCCCTATCCAGTGTTGTGGAGCCCGGGTGCATGAGAATGAGACTTTCTTAAAGACCAGTTGCGTCCAGATTTGATTGTTAATAACCAATAATAATAATTCCGTCTGGTCGTAATGACCTGTAGACGTGGTTTCTATTGGCTGCGTATTTCGCCTCCGCTGGAGCCACCATAGCCCAACCCGGCAATCCTACAGTTTAACGTGGAATCCGAACCCCGGAAGCTTTCTGGCGTTACACAACAAGCTATGCCAGAGTTGAAAGTGCCTTTGAAAATCACCGCCGAGACAGGGATTCGAACCAGGTACCTTTTGATCTCCAATAAGACGCTCTAACCACTGAACCACCAGACCACTCTTTTAATAACTGCATTGTGGGTAAAGACGATCAGCTTGACATCCATCGTATGCGAGCTGCCATGACAGCATTGCCCAGGTAGATCGGCTGCATCGGTACCCCTCGTATGGTGAACTGCATAACGGAGAAGGTAGTGACAGGATATAACGCGAGGCCAGCCTATTTGGTCTATCCGTCTACTGTTAAGATGTCAGATATTCCGCCCGTCAAACAAGGCAAGATTCTTCTCAGCTGTTCGACTCCGATTGCTGTTGATGCGATAATATGGAGTTCTTCAACTACTTGCTACTTGAATATTGGTAACCTTACAATTGAATGTTATAGCGAACACGTGGCTAAATAAAATAATGCACACATCTAACACTACTACTGAACTAAGGTTGAATTGAGTGTACATAAAAATTGCTTTTATTGAAAATTAATATTAGATACACAAAGAAAATTTATGAACAAAGATTACGATGAATAATTTCGTCACCACAATTAAGCAATAAGCCATTTTTTGGTAGATAAAACATTAAACTTGCTTCACTAACTCAATGGGACATAATAAACAACTACATGACTATGTTCATTAATTTGTCCAATGTTCAAATGTTTTAAATTGGAGGTATAATTATTAATTCAGCTAGAGCAATGAGAGATATAAACATTTTGGCGAAGAGTCTACAGCTGGACTTTTGAAGGCTTCAGTTGAATTTACAATTTGTTAGTTCGCACTGGCCAATGTCAAGATCGGGTCAAATAAGTAATCACTTCGTTTGCAGTGATCCATACGATGTGGATATTGCCATTTACAGGATGTCATGGTCCAGGCAGGCAGGCATCAAGTCTCTTCAGCGTATCTGTAAAACCGTAGCACAAGAAGTTCTCGCTGCACCTCATCAAATCCTTCTTGCTTAAAAAAAACTTCACACAGTAACCAACTAACTAAATGGATACACGTAAGCTCTTGTTGAGCGTGTGTTACACTCAGCATGTGTGCCACATCTTCAGCAGCAGACCTGCACGAAGTCTTTGGACTGCCCTACACTAAGGCAGGAGTTGATATTCCAGTTGAGAGGACCCTCTCCAGGTTACCTATTGTAGCAGGGCCATGGTTTGTCTGTCCGTCTCTAAAGACCTCGCTGTTAGAGAGACGTTAAGCATATATATATATATATATATATATATATATATATATATATATATATATATATATATATATATAAGGTTTGTCTGTGGTGGGGAGGCTTGTTCGGCCATCTGGATGCCTCACTATCTGTCCTTGCCGGCAGCTCACCAACATAAACAGAGGGGATTAGATTTATAACAAAATCGACAACACTCTCTAAACAGTTCGGTCGTTGGCTGTCCTAAAGCTATTCATCCGCGTATATTTATCCCATGATGAATTCTTTTTGACATCGGCTGGTGTTAAAGCCATCTATTCGTGTCCATTTGCAGTACCACAACTGTAGAGATATCTTTCCTAGCGACCCTGAATTGCAAGGGAGGCAAGAGACCGTGGTTCGCCTAAAATGTGTTTACAACGAGGCGGTATCCTTTGCAATAAGCCGTATCTGCAAGGGTTCCAATAACTAATTAGCCACCGCTGGCCGTTTCCATCTTGTAAGTTGTTTTATTTGCTCGTTCTAAACACGCCTATATTCGACACACAAATAACATTTGTAACAAACTTTAATAAAGATTTACTCAATAACTTTCTTTTGGGCCGTGTCCCACAATTGTTGTGTTAGTAGTAAAAATTAAATATACGTTAACAACTGTTTTATTAATTTTTCCAGATGCATTTTTCCCTTTTGGTGTGTGGCATAATCAGTGCGAAGATTTTGACAGTTATCGCAACATTTCCACGGATTATCCCTACACCAAAAGGGCAAAACGCGCCTCAAAACAAAATAAAACAGTTGTTAATAGACGGAGGTTAGCGTAAAGAATTTAAGATTTATTGTGCTGCGCACTCGTTCACTCAATTTTTGCACTTTAATATACTACCGGAAGTGACTTTAAAGATATGTGCATACCTTATGTTTGGCACACTCTGATGACCTCCATTGGACTTTTTCTCCCAAACCAGTTAACTTCCTGTTGTTCATCTCTGATTTGGTGTTTCGTCATCTTACCGATTACCATTATATTTTTGGTCATTGGCTCTTCAACAGTCAGGTTTGCTGAAACCGATAAATTGACATTATTGACTGTGACGATGCCGGCCTCGGTAGCGTAGGGGCTAGAGCACTAGCTCCGCGTACCGAAGGTCACCGGTTCGAATCCGGCCGCGGGCATGGATGCTTAAGAGTTGTGTGTCTGTGTGAATGTCCTGTTCGTCCTGTGGTGTCTATACTTAAGAATCACAACGTACTGGAAAAAATTAAATCACTGGATGAGATATCATAAGCACATTGAGCTGGCTAAAAAAAAACAAAAAAAAACTGTGACGTCAACAGGGTGTGTGTTCACACATAAGCCCGTCAGACTGTTTCGAGCGGATTCTTCTATCAGGAAAGAAGACAGGGTAAATCGTAAGAAATTTTCGACTTGAAGCATGAATAACTCTAAATGTTTCTCCCAGGCACGTATCTATGCCAACCTGCCGCCCTGGTGAGTGTCTTTCGAAGATCTTCCAATTTTCCACGGCCTCAAAAGTCGGAAGGGCAAAAATAACAGTTATTAGACAAAAGATCTTTTACAACAAACAGTACACTTTATATTGGGAGTACTCTATCTGCGTATTTACGAAAAAGTCTAGGACGTTTCAAATAGATGCGGGCTCAGGCTTTTTAAATGACCTCCCACACGAATAGTCTATTGTTACTGATCTTTCAACCAAGGTGCTTGAAGACTATTGCGAGTTCCCTGTTCACTGAAAAGTATAAATTTCTAAATTTATTATTGTAAATCTTGTGCTTGATTGTGTCCCGTATTCCCACAAATTACATTAGAAGAGATATGCATTATTTTGTACTAAAATGATATTGATGCTTGTTATGATCCTATCCTTCCTTTCGTCTTTTCCCTTAATACTACGCACGTGTCTGTATATCTGATGTACTGAAACGATGAATAAGTGTTTGCATTGCACTTCCATCTCACGTTTGCAAACTCCAGTCCCGTTTCTGGTATGGCTGGTTTTAATTAAACGTTGCGTCGAGTCTATGTAGACCGTGATATGTTAAACTCTAAAACCCTCCGAAAGATCGTTTGCTGAACTGTCACTTATCACAATAAATGAGACATTTTACCTTATGTAACAGTCCTCAAACCCAGCCTTTTATGAATTTTGATCTTATTAATCAAGTACAGAGAGATAAAAATTCATTAATTATTAATTTGTACATTTTTGCATGCGAATGAATATTACTTTTATGGAAGTATACTCTGTAAATGATATTTAATATGATCAGAAGCAGTATACTGTGTGAAATATTAATTGAATGCTTGTAATCATAAATGTTATATAGGCCACGGTGTTTTTACGGCGATTTTTAGCTATTTGGAGTGTTTTAGGTTACCAATTTTATCTTTAAATGCTTTTAAAAAGCTTTAATTTCCATTTTAAAGTGTTTCCTAATTATTGTGATTCTATATTAATTGTAACTGTTGTCTTATTATCTTGATTGTGAGTGGGATTGTTAGTGCTCTAGAAACTTGTGTTCTGGATGTTTCTCTGCCGCATCAACGCTATGCAGAGTCAGTCGTCGCAAGTATTTCTTAATAGTTGTTCTTAATAACTGTTTTTGAGATGTTAAGCAGGAATGTTTCCTGAAGTTAAATCGCTGGAATTGTTTTGTAATATACTTTAGTATCTCTGGACGAAGTTTTGTGCTTATCAAAGTACTTTGTTTTGTAAAGATTCAGATAGAATAAAAAGTGAAATGAAAAGTGTAGCAGCGGCCATGTTATTTAATTGAACTACTTAGTCAATTCAGAAGTTGTGTTTGAAAAGATGACCATGACCACAAGCTGGCACTCGATTTCAGGCACAAGGGTGTGGGAAGATTTTCTTTTTTAGGTAAGGGTGTCAGGATTTGGAATGAGTTACCAACGGGAATGATGAATAACTTACCGAAAACGTTAAAAGAATTTAAAGTTAAAATTTGTAGAGGGCAAATGTAGGTGGGTGCAGGATAGGGGGAAGTTGGGTATGTAGGGAAATTGCCACCGGAGCGTGTACTCCATTGCAATTACATTAAATTATTATTATCGTTTGGTGAAAGGTAACATCACCTGGCGACCGGACGGTAAAAACCTGTTAATTAAAGAACTAGTGAATTAGGTTGTAATCGGCATCTTCTTAAAATACTATCCAGAGGGAACCTTGACATGGCTTCGGCGACAGGAATGAACAGCAAGAAATAGGAAACACCGAGATCCTTGACACGCAGTTACCACATTCACACACATATCCCTATTTTTTCTTCTAAATTAGTATTCTGCAGTTTTACAGATTCCTCAAATTACATGTTTCTGTCTTAGAAATTACTAAGGTAATTTGTACCAAGGGAAGTCTTCACAAATTAAGATATTTTTGTTTTTTTTTATTTCATCAAATATGTACAATCCTTTTGGAGCATCTGAATTAATAAAGACTGCGTATAAAGCACTCAGCTTCCATGTTGTAAGTAAATAACCATGTTACAGGGTCGCGGTAAAAAAACAAACGAATATCGAGTGTAACCTGACACAAAGCGTCGATTGTACCCATCTGGTGTGTCGTTTGTTCCTGAAATCGTCCGCGCAGAACAACGCACGATATTTTAAGGGACAGCGTACGACCTCCTTGATGGATGGCGCCCCGCCTAATAACAAATGACTGCCCACCATGTTTCTATTATCTGTGGAGCGTGCCACCATAATGTGTCTTGGCGTTCTTTGCTGCTGCGCCTCTTTCTTTTCGTTCCCTGCGGTGTGGAGGGAAGAAAAGAGAACAGTTAGGGCGAATCTATCTGTCTAAATCATCTCCGGCACTTTTGCCGATTCTTTATTTGTGTATTTATACTCCTGTCCGCGAACACCCAGGTCCATCACGCTAATGGAACATCTGACAAAGGCGTGGCCGGCCGCCTCTTTGGGGCAGGCGGAAACAAAGGTAACGGCCCTGATGTACGATTGCATCTGTTTTAATTTACGTCGCTCGTTCCGCGGATTCCGGGCGCCATTCATACAGTGGAGCACAGCAGTTCACCGCTATATCTTCTCAGCGGGTTCTAACGGAATTGCTCAATCACAGAGACAAACGACACCGCACTGAACAATTTCTTCCTCTCTCTTACGTATTGTACCCAAAACCGAACTAATGATGGCCATTCGTATAGTATAGACAGTCTTTTGTGAGAACATCTGAAGTGTAAAACTAAGCTGAATATACTTAATCCTCTGCTAAAAATATTAGTTTGTCTTTGTTGTAAACAAGAATAACGAATTTTTTTATTTTTCAAGTATAGTGGCTACTGGAACTAAATAATATGTAATAATAATAATAAAACTTGCAGCACTTTCAAGAAATCCGGAAACAAGTGACAAAAATCATCAGACAAACTAAGAGAAAGTATCTGAAGGAGCAACTGGAGTCCATCGAAGAAAATTTCTGCAATTATAATACCCGAGACTTTTATAGAACTTTCGCAGGAACAATCCGAGGATATACTCCTCAAAACTTATGCTTCAGGAAATCGGATGGAAAGCTCGCACTAACTAATCAGGAAAATTGTCGAGAATTGTTAAAATACTTTTTTGAACTGCTCAACTGCCCTGAACCTCCATTAAGATTCCCGAAGGAAACCCCCTCCTATACCTATCCGGAATCGCCACAACCATCACAAGAGGAAATCCACAGGCATATTCTCAAACTTAAAAACAACAAAGCATCTGGAGAGGATGGTATCAATGCGGAACTATTGAAAAATCTTGGACCAAATTCACTTAAAGAACTCACACAAATCATTAAAGAGATCTGGCAGGCAGAAAAATTACCTGAAGACTGGAAAAGCGCCCTCATTCACCCATTACACAAGAAGGGAGATAAAACGGACGGCAACAGCTATCGAGGGATCTTCCTTCTTCAAGTTGCATACAAAATTCTTTCAGCATGTCTTCTTAAAAGAGTACAGGAGCAACTCGACCACAAAATTGGCGAGTACCAAGCTGGCTTGCGCACCGGTCGGAGTTGTATAGAACAAATATTCAATTTAAAAACTACACTAAAATATAAAGCACTTAGGAACAGCCCAGTCATTTGCTCCTTTGTAGATTTCAAAAAGGCATATCATTCAATCGACCGGCAATCTCTCTTCAACATCCTCGAAGAGCAAGGGCTCGATCCAAAAACCCGAAACCTCATTAAACAAACACTCACCGGCACAATCTCCAAAGTGAAATTCATGGGAGAGATATCTGAACCGTTTCAGATCAATACCGGCGTTCGGCAAGGTGATGGTCTGTCCCCGATACTCTTCAACCTTGTTCTGGATAAAGTCATCCGAGAATGGGAGAAAGAACTTAAACAGCAGAACTATTGGAAACCTATACAACTCGGAAGACGTAAGAATGGTATTAAAATTTGCTGCCTAGCCTTCGCAGATGATTTAGCCATACTAGCAGATGATGAAACCACAGCAATCAAACAGATAGAAACTCTCAAATAATGCGCTGAAAGAGTAGGCTTACAAATATCGTTCCAAAAAACTAAATTCATCTGTTCAAAAACTCCTCACTCAAAATCTGGTCACAAAATATGGACAAATTGAGAGAGTCCCATATTTCAAGTATCTGGGAGAAATCATCGAACCACAGGAGGAGAGAAAATAGCACAGAAAGTCCGCATGCAAAAACTTAGAAGAGCCTACGGTAGAACCTACAACACATAAAAAATGTTTGTCCATATATACAAAAGTCAGACATTACAACATAGTTATCAAACCTGAAGCCCTGTACGCCAGCGAAACTTTAATACTACACAGGAAAGGTGACCTAGAAAGCATTTTGAAAGAAGAACGCAAAATTATAAGAAAGATTCTTGGCCCAGAAAAAACAGATGACGGATATAGACTTAAATCTCGAAAGACATCAGAAACACTGTCAAATCTCGCGGCAGACATCAGAAAACGAAGATTAAGATTTTATGGACATATCCACAGACTTCCAGCAACAAGACTGATTCATAAAATTGTGACGTATATAGAACAGCTAAAAACTATGCCCTGGGTCCAGGAGATCAAAAAAGACATGGAAAAAGCCCACATAAACTCATCAGAAATCGGAGATAGACAAACATAGAGAGAAAAACTTAACAAGTGGGAAACACCGCCAGAGAATGAAGTCATTAAGAGACCGGGGACAAAGTGGACTGAAGAAAGGAAGAGAATCAACGGAGAAAAAAATGAAAGCTATACGGAAACTCAGAAAACTGAATCGTTAAGGCTTTGCGTGATCCGACAGAGTCCAATTGCAGATAATAATAATAATATATTTTAGAGAAAAAAAACATACTTCTTAATTTCTTTACATCGGAGAGTGATCCGAAAGTACAGTTTTCTGATAAAATTTTGATCTCTATCTTTCAGTTGCGGTTCACTGATTTGGGGAATGAGTTGCCTCATGGAATAGTATCCTGACGTGAGTTGTACTTTAAGCGCATAACAAGAAAATCACGATATAATTAGCGTAATGGCCTTAATAATTTCAATTTTATGTAGTTTTCATATGAACACCCCGTGATATATAACTGAAAAAGATATAAGCCAATTTTATTTATTGTATTATGTACGTAACGATTAGCTACTTAACGTGAAAGCAATTTTTGCACAGCTAGATATCCAATACTAAGCCACGAAATCATTAAATTGTTTGAGGAGATAACGATAGATATTTTATTTGTTGTATGGTGCGCAAATCGAACCTGATGGTTCAGCGGTAAAGTTCTAGCCACGCATTACGGACACTGGTTCCAATCTTTCTCCGGCCATCCAGATTCGGGTCTTCTATGGTTTCTACAAATCACCTCAGGCGCATGCCAGGATGGTTGCGTCAATAAGGTCATGTCTGAATTACTTCCTGTTAGTTGTCTCCTGTCCATTCCAACCTCTAATAAGCTCGACGAGGCGTAAAGTAAATAAACAAAAAAATTGTGCACGGGTTGATTACCCACACTGACGAGCCAAAGAAACTGGTACACCTACTTAATGTCATGTCAAGCCCCCGCGAGCACGCAGAAGTGCCGCGACACGACGTGGCATGGACTCGACTAATGTCTGAAGTAGTGCTGGAGGGAATTGACACCATGCATCCTGCAGGGCTGTCCATAAATCCGTAAGAGTACGAGGGTGTGGAGATCTCTTCTGAACGGCTCGTTGAAAGCATACCAGATATGTTCATGTCTGGAGAGTTTGGTGGCCAGCGGTAGTGTTTAAACTCAGAATAGTGTTCTTGGAGCCACTCTGTACCAATTCTGGACATGTAGGGTGTCATATTATCTTGCTGGAATTGCCCAAGTCCGTCAGAATGAACAATGGACATGAATGGATGCAGGTGATTAGCCAGGATGCGTACATACGTGTCACCTGTCAGAGTTATATCTAGACGTATCAGGGGTCCCATGTCACTCCACCTGCACACGCCCCACACCATTACAGAACATCCACCAGCTTGAACACTCCCCTGCTGACATGCAGGGTCCATGAATTCATGAGGTTGTCTCCATCCACTCGATACAATTGGAAACGAGAGTCGTCAGACCAGATAACATGTTTCCAATTATCAGCAGTCGAATGTCGGTGTTGACGGGTCCAGGCGAAGCGTAAAGCATTGTGTCGTGCACTCAGAAAGAGTACACGAGTGGGCCTTCGGCTTCGAAAGCCCATATCGATGATGTTTCTTTGAATGTTTAGCACGCTGACATTTGTTGATGGCCCAGCATTGAAATCCGCAGCAATTTGTAGAGGGATTGCACTTCTGTCACGTTGAACGATTCTATTCAGTCGTCGTTGGTCCCGTTCTTACAGGATCTTTTTTCTGGCCGCAGCGATGTCGGAGATTTGATGTTTTACCGGATTCCCGATATTCACGGCGCATTCGTGAAATGGTCGTACGGAAAAATCCTCACGTCATCGCTACCTCGGAGATGCTGTGTCCCATCTCTCGTGCACTGACTATAACATCACGTTCAAACTGACTTAAATCGTGATAACCTGCCACTGTAGCAGCAGTAACCGATCTAACGCTTGCGGCAGACACCTGTTTTCTTATATAGGCATTCCCGACCGTATTATAAGTTAAATCTCAAGTGAGGCGGGTAATGGGTCCCATCACATCTTACGAAATCATACCAAAAGAATATCATGTAATTAATGGGATCTCCGTTACATGGATAGCTTAGTAATAGACGAATAAACCCTAGTTACAGTTAATAAAGCCCTATAGGCGTCACATCTTCGTGTAGATACTCGCTTAGTTCGAAGTCCCCTTCCGAAAGAACAACATGGAATGCCCTAATCTTTACGCGCTGCGGAGAGATTTGAGATTTAATCCATTACTTTGGTGCAAATTCTGGTGATTAGGAACCACCTTCCTATACTATCGGCCAAGATCCGATGGTGTAAAAACTTTCTTCGTCCCCCTTGGCTGAAACCAACTAAGTCCGTGATTATTATTATTTCGTATCAGAAACATACAGTTACACAATCACAATCATCAAATTATTCTGGACCAGAACTTGGCCACTTCCAGTGCATTTTCTGAGGCCTCATACAGTTCAGATGCCGGACATCATCACGGTGCCGAAAACGACCTGAGCCAACGAAGCGGATTAAGATGAAAATAATGTAAAGAAATTTTATCTTATCGCCTTGCGTCGGCTACCACCTTGCAGCGCGTGATGGCATATTTGCCGATGTCTCGCCACTTGGCTCAGTGGCCTTGGAAGTCAACTAATGATCTGCAAGTAGCGCCGACAATGGGCGCGCGCGCCTCATTGTTCCGAGGTATCGATTCGGCCGCTTCCTGCCGTGTTTGTGGTGCGTAATGTTTGCCTTGTCCGGTCCCCGCACCAACCAGGTATTGTCTCCACGGAAACAAAAAGCCAGTAGCCAGGCAGCCAGGCAGGCAGGCAGGCAGGCCCTGCTAAGCTGGGCTGCAGTGCGCTCAGTAATTAATGGGAGCGAGAGGGCTGGCGGGAGCCGTCGCCGCCAATGACCAGTGAGTGGGAGTCGCTTGACCCAGTTCCGCCCGCGTACAGCCGACACCCCATTACCTTAATGAAGTTGCATTATGAAACGAGATGGGTCGCAACTACACCCCGATACTTCCACCTGGATGTAATCCATTTCGAGTGCTGTTTCGGCTGTACCCTGGAACAGCTTGCTATCTGAAACAGATTCTGTTTTAGACGAAGTTCCTGAAATTTGAAAAAAATAAGACCTGGAGGTATATTTTAAAATTGTTTAGTAGTTGTGACGAAGTATCGCACCCGATCATAAAGTATCTTTCTATCCCTTGTGGAATCTATTGAATCTGTATAAAATATTTGTTGCCTCACATCTCGTAATGGAACCTGAAAATAGCTCTATACCAGATTTATGCAAATTATCTTTGTCATTTTATTTCATGCAATATTTTTTTATCGTTTATTATTAGTATTAATATAGTTCGAATTCAGAACCACTTAATATAGAACAAATTAATGACCATTATTCTGTGATAAATTTCGTCTGCTTAAAGAAAACTGAGACTCGATTACAGGCATAAGGTTGGGGAAAATTTTTATTTCGTTGGTAAGGGAATCTGGTATTGGAATAAATTACCAAGGGAAGTATTGATTAATTTGCCAAAAATGTCGAAATAATTTAAAATTATAATTAACAGAGGTACAAGAAAGGGGGAAAATCGGTCTGTAAGGAAATTGTCACCGGACCGTGCACACCATACATTGAAAATTAAATTAAAATTTAAATTGTGTTCAAATCAGAACCAGGCTGAACCATACTGCTGTTAGGAAAACAGGTTCAAAAAATAGAATATTCATTACTTAGATTTTCTATCTCGTTTATAAACGCTTTGCCTCTCTGGGCCAACTTGGTCAATAAAGTGAAGATAGGTTTAGTCCTTCAGCATAAGTCACATTGTGGTAAATTTGAGGTGATCATAGAATCGTACAAGTAAGCAGCACTTTTGACTTCAGCAAACTGAAATAAGAAAAGCCACCTGCTATATGTTAAGTATGTAACACAGGAAACAGAAAGTATGTTAAGTATGTAAAATAGAATGTTAAGGTAGGAAATGCAGTATCAAAAGAAGTGGAAGTAAAAATGGGAGTGCCGCAGGGTAGTGTATTCATTATTCTAATGAATAATTGTGTTGATTGTTTACAGTCAGAAATTAGATTGTTTGCAGATGATATGAAATGCTATATAAAAGTATGAAAACGGTAGAGGACTGTATGCAGCTGCAGGATGATCTGGACAGGATATCTAGTGGGGTTGGTAAACATGGGATGAAAATAAATGCAAAGAACAGTCAGCTTATTAGATACACAAATAAATACCTTATGATTATAAGGTGGGGAAGAAATCGCTTATTGAAGACTTGAAATGTAAATATCTTGGCATTACTTTTGATAACAATCTTAACTGAGCAGGACACATTGGTCATGTAGTAGGAAAAGGTGTCAAAGTTCTGCACTTGATGGAGAGAGTGATGAGGGGATGTACGAGAGAAGTAAAGGAATTGGGTTACAAAACTTTGGTTAGACCATTGCTTGAATATGGCAGTGTAGTATGGGACCCACATTTTGAGTATCAAATTCAAAAGAGGGCTGCTAGATTTGTTTCTGGAAATTACCGCAGAATGCAATCAGTGACAGATATGATAAAGGAGCTGGAATGGGATTCTTTGCAAGACAGGAGGAGGGTCATGGAAGTGTACAGGGCATATACTGCCGGTGAGGCATGGAAAGATATTGGAGTAGGTATGAAAAGTAGTGCATGGAAGGGAAAAGCTGACCATGACCACAAGCTAGCACTCGATTTCAGGCACAAGGGTGTAGGAAGATTTCCTTTTTTGCGGAAGGGTGTCAGGGATTGGAATAAGTTTCCAAGAGAAATGATGAGTAATTTACCAAAAAAGTTCAAAGAATTTAAAGTTAAAATTTGCAGAGGGCCAATGTAGGTGGGTGAAGGGAAGAGGGATTATAGGTGGTAGGGAAATTGCCACCGGAGCGTGCGCTCCATTGCTATTTAAAAATTAAATATTACATTATGTCGATTCTGATAGAATAATTATAATACAACGTAGCAGCTAGAGGCCATTTCATGCACAGTAACGTTAGGAGAATTGAAGGTGATTGTATAAGTGTCATGGTGCAAACAATTGTAAGAGATATTGCAGATCTTTATGTCTAATTTAGGCATGATGTAGTAACTAGTATAACGTAGGTAGTTGTTTCACAATGACTCCACTGCAAATTTCTGAACTGAAGATAGTTAAAAACTCCTAGGTTTTATCTGAAGTAACCTTTAGAATTTTTATTATGATCACTAACATCATCTCTCAGTTACCTAGTTAAATGCAGAAAATAGTATCTGGTATTAAATGGAAACTTAGATGTTTCGATTCCTTAAATTCCGGTATGCATTTGAATTTAGTTCCTTCTGAATTCGTTGACTTGGTTATTGATTTTGATGACTGTTTTCTCGTCGTCATCCTCAGGTGAAGAAGCTATACACTTGAAGTTTAAAGTTGTCAAGAACGCGTTCAGTCTTTTTTTGCGTTTTTAGTGGAATTAAGTTTCACCTGAAATGGCTATTGCGAAACGTCGATTATTTGCCGACAGAAGCAGCGCTCTCCGTTTCCTTGAGACGCGGCGTCTGCACTGCGGCTGGCCATCATTTGTATTCCGCGGGCAGCCAGCGTAGCCGGTGGCGACGCACTGACAGCGCCCACTCGAGTCCGCTTTTATTGGCAGTTGGTCCGCGACGGACAAGCGCTGAGCCTCTAATGAAATGGCCGCTCCACTCTCGACGTCTCACCTCGGACAGGGCAGCTCCACTAACCCACTGGGGCATCTTCAGCAGGGAGTGCTGTCCGAGATCATTGAAGTCTGCAACATATTTCTTGAGCTACATTTAAACGATTTGTTTTAAAAGAGATCAGACTGTCACAGACTGCAATAAATAGCGATGTTTATAACCGAGAACGCATGATTATCAATCATATGTCAACGTAGAACATCTCTGGTGTACGGGATTAGAGGAGCATCGCTGAAGAGAATACTATTGTTAGAATGTCTGAACGTGTGAACGGTAATATATTTTTGGAAGAAGGATTGTCGTTTTTACTGTATGTGTAAAGGCCTACAATGGCGATTGTAACTGTATTTAATGAAATATAATGTTTAAACTGTATGTTTGTAAATTAAACGAGAATTAAATGCACTTCTGTACTAGCGAAAAATAAATTAAGTTCATAGCAATGTCAGTATTATCAATTTTGTAAGAGTAAAGAAAGGAAAGTATATTCTAAACAACGATTGAAGAAGAACGGTTTACTACAGTTAATGAAATAATGATAATTGAAGAAAGTAGTTAACAACTGTTTTTTCGCTTACAGTTTTTATCTGTAATTAACTAACCTGGGTTAAAGGTCACAGACAAAATGCAATTAGACCACAGACAGTAGTCTCATTATCTACACAAAGACAGTTAATTCTTTCATAGTTGGGTTGTATATCTTCAGAACTACTTGCTTCTTATCCGCTCACTGTATGGTTTCGTTTCTTGTTATAAATACTTTTGGTCGAATATCTTGAGTTTCTCAATGTTAAATATCTAACCTATCCATTTTTCTTTATTTCTTCAATTTCGTCTGCTAACTCACCATAAATCTTACTATCTTCTGTGATCAGCTCATTAATTTTGTGATTCAGGTCATTGGCAGTAAAGTGACCTCTGACAGTCGACCCAAAAACGAAATTACCAATAGGGTACAAAAGGAGTCCAGTTCAGTCATCAAGTTGGGTACCTTATGTGGGACAAGCATTTTCCAATTACAGCCAAAATGTCACTGTATAATTCATACTGCATAATTAGTGTTGGGAATAAATGTTTGTGGAAGAAACGGAGGTAACAAAAGGACATTCATGAGGTTATGGTGGCAACACCAAGGAATGTTTCTCCTGCGTTCACCAGAGTAAATGGAGGAGAATCAGCATTGAAGAACATAACCTCTACATGAAGATAAATGGAAAACGTGGACGGTGCACATAAAGATAACAGTATGACTGACTGATGAAATATCAGGCATTCCAATACCAAGAATCTCTTAAACTCCTTGGACATGAAAAAGGTTTCCGTCCGGTGTGCGCCTGATCTTTTGACTGTAAATCAAAAGATAGTGAGGTGCAGTGTGTCTTCCGAAAAGCTATACCCCTTTCAACACAATGAAGTATATTTTGTTGAACGCACATCATTTTAACTCAGAACAAACAGAATAGTTAATGTTGAGGAAACACGATAGCTGTCCCTTTGAAATGAAGGCTTTTGATACTTCTGCAGGAAGGTTTTTGATAACACTGAGGAATACTTTTATGCGGAACATTTTTGGAGGAAGTGTACGCAGTTCGCAGGGAATTACAGTAAGAAATAGAGGTGAAGGTCGCGTTAAGGGCCTTTGAAAATCCCCGCCGAAACAACGATTCGCACCGGGGATCTTTCGATCTCGTCTGACGCCTTAACTACTGAGCCACGAGAACGCTCCACGTAACACTTATAACCAATATAAAATTTACCTGTTTCATTCAGTCAAGTAGCTAATCTGAATGACACTAATACAGTAAATGCCTGGAGGTGATATCAAATTCATTTCCATTGAATAGTCCCTATTCAAATTTTTAATTCAAAAATAAGTCCAGATCCATATACAACATGGCTCCCACAAGCCACATAGAAAGCAGTAAGTAACCGTGTGACGTAGTTCTTAATTCAAGTTTTATTCATTTTCACCTTACTGCTACAGAATTTTCGTTCACATAAATGCATTAACTCGGTTCATTTTACAGCCGACGCCAGGCGCTGTAGTGCAGCGTGCGGCACCCCTGCACGAGCTGCGGCATGCGGTTAATGTGTGCAACCACACGTCTGAAATAGGACAGGATTCTTCGACGTATAAACCGAGAACAGTGCACCAGTAACGACCGGTATTTGCGGTTTATGGCTTGCATCACGTTTTACCGCTTTGCTGGGACATCCGCACAGCGGAAACTGCTTGCCGAGTCTGTTCTAGGGCGGACATTGCGCCCTGTTCACATAAGGTTTGTGTTTTTCCGATCTTAATCAAATAAGTGTCAGAAATTATGGAATATTCGTATCAAACTATATTTCTTCTCCTCGTAGGTGCTTTTTAAAATAAACTGAGAGATTCGTTCTATCAAATCAAAAACCTTATAAGTATTACTTTCAGTCCATTTTTGCAAATTGAAGCCTGACACTAAAGCACATGAATCGAAAGGAAAGTTCTGATCTATTGTTCAGTATAATCTGCTTTTGAGCCCCACCCTTCTCCAGCGATATTTCAATGTTGTTATGGCACCCACATAAAAAGTGCAAAAAAAAATCAGAGCTTTGTATGGTATTCGTGGCAGCACTTTTCTTGACAACTTCTCATGTGCTAGAATTCTGTCAGAAATCAATCTCTTATTGTTCTCAGAACATCTGATAACTCCTCAACCTGCTGATCTGTCGTCATAAACTAATGTTTGCAGTCCACATTTTGTTACCACCAGTCTTCCTGTGTGGGGATCATCACCGTTGTTGGTTCTTCCACGTCTGGATCCAGATACTGTCTTTTTACTGTACGGTAGGCAGGGCCCCTCATGTTGCTTCCATGGTCTAGGGATGTTCTTTGGTGACATCTCTTTCTTACACAAATATTTAACAATAACAATAATTGATTTTCTCTTCATTTCGAATTTAACGTACATCTCATTCCTCTTTCAACACCTGTAGCGAAATAAGTATTAGTTCCTAGATGTTGTAACTTTGGACCATGTTCCACAGCGGACTAAAGAATTAAAAGCACAATTTTATTGCATTTTTTCTGTTTACTACTCAGGCCACAAACGTATGTGTCAATCCCCGTATGCGGTGGATATATTTACATACCAGTCCAATACAAACGTTTTTTAGAACATGAAAATCGCAATCAGGTTGGTCGGCCTGTAGAAAGTTCGCGTCATACGTCCTCAACGGCCCATTAGTTACCTTTAAAAACTGGCGACTAACCCAAGTTGCAGCCTGTCTGATAGGTATCTGGAGTTGGGATCCAGCACGGGTCTAGAAATAGGTAGGGCTGCTTCGGCCGGGGGGGGGGGGGGCGTACAGGGCAAAAGAACACTTCCCTCTTTCCTACCTCATGTTAGAATAAATCGCTTAACTCACCGGAAAAATTTATCTTAGATTATATTTAACGCAATATTTTCCAGAAATTGTCGCAAATGATACAAAATTTAATGTTAAATTATTTTTAACATCGGTATAACTGAGTCCGGTATTTCAATTAGAAATGTAATTAAGCCTTCGCGTTGAGATTAAAGTAGAAATTGTTAAATGTTGAAAAAAAGGTTTGTATTACTTCCATTTAATTAAAAATAGAAGATATTTTGCATTTGTTACATTATGATTTTAGATGCTTCTATTATTTAATCTACTATGAAACAATTACTGCCATATTCTATACTAAAATAAAATATTACATTCACATGTTTAAAATAAGGGTTTGTGACAGTAGGATATATGTAAGGGTTCGTTAAATAAAATACTGTAACCAAAATTGATCAGGTCTTGATTTCATACCCGACTGATTATATGCTTCACGTTTTTAATCCAAGTGATATTTTCATTTTTTTTTTTCCAAAATAATATCACGATACCTTAATCCTTCCTAGCGAGAAACCATTTATCATCGAGTGATACCAAGATTTAGCACAAAATATCATCGGAAATTTAAATTTCTTCTTCAATACTTTTAGATTTGATTTGTTAATATTGTTATTGTTAAATTTTGTGCTTCCTGACATAGGCTTCGTGATCAGATTGTCAGTTGATGAACTTGAACATACCGAATCGCCGTCGCTTATTGGTTTTTCTACGGATATAACTATTATCGTACAATGTACAATATAGAGACGGAAGGTTTCGGACCAACCCAGTATTCGCTTATGTGATTGCGGAAAACCGTCTGAAAATCGGTATGGGAATAGCTTCTTTGTCAAGTCCCGGGAAAGGTTCTGGGAATGTTGTAATTGCTCAGCTCAGTACGATGGCGCCTGGGCAGAGGCAACACTGGAATCATTGCTATTGTAAAAGTTCTCTTCAGCCTTTCCTATTGGCGGAGACTTGGATTCATATACTATAATATCTCGACTGAGCATTTTGCCTCATATACACAGCATTTTTGAGACTGCAGTTTTAAGATCTTGTTGTTTCCAAAGCGGTAAGCTTAGATAAAAAAAGCCATAAGCTTAGATAAAAAAGTCGAGGTTTAAATGTGCATTAACAATATACTGTTACTTTTTCTTAAAAGCGTTGTAGGATCATTCCTCCTTTGGACCACAAGCTGGCACTCGATTCAGGCACAAGGGTGTAGGAAGATTCTCTTTTTTAGGTAAGGGTATCAGGGATTGGAATGAGTTACCAAGAGAAATGATGAATAATTTACCGAAAACTTTGAAAGAATTTAAAGATAAAATTTGTAGAGGGCAAATGTAGGTAGGTGCAGGATAGGTGGAAGATGGGTGTGTAGGGAAATTGCCACCGGAGCCTGTATCTACATGACGTGCCAATTTGCTGTATCTTTATTAGTTTCCTTTCTTTTTACGATCTGGCGTCATAAGGGCAAAAGGCAGGAGCACATAAAGGGGGAAAATGTCAGCAATTATGCGCGAGCCATTAGGGCTCCTGTTTTCACCTGGAAGAGTCGCGTCGATATTTTGAAACTTGACGTTTCAGCCATTTTTCTGCGGAAGTCTACGCAATCATTAGGACTCCTGTTTGCTGTGCGTTAACTTTGTGAAATCAGTGTTTTTAACTGGAAAACGCAGATGATAGCACCATTTAAGAAGGAAGAAAATCGGTAACGGCTCAAATAAAGCAGTCATCTTACAATTTGCTTGAAGATCTCTCAAGCAGCAGATTTGCCAGGAAAACCTACGATTACATATCTTAGAATTTGCCCGAGGAGTACAGGAAATCGAAAAATTTAGAAATATAAATGATGTGAGGTAACAGATAAGAAGCATTAAAGTTAATATGACTTTTCAAAGTGGAGCCGGTAGTATATTGGTTTTTGTGTCAGTGGCGGAATAGTAGAGAACATTGGTAAGTGATATTGTTACAAGAACTCGACATACATATTCCAAAGGAGAGACAATTTTATGAAGATTTGTCATATTACTAAGTGTGTAAATAGTAATGAACTGTAATCGTAATAGGAATTATCTGAGAATTATAAAGAGTGTATTCGGATACAATATCTGTGGATGATATCACATTTGTAAAAGGAAACATTAAATGAAACTGCAAAAACAGAAACTAAGTTCATTTTAATATAATGGAGAAAACATAATTATACATAACTGTAGTATCAATAAAAACAAAGGCTTACTCACGTTTACAAAAATATTATTAACTGAAGACAATATTATTTAACAGGATTATTTGTTGTAACTGTTATTTTTAGTAGCAGAGCTGAAATACGACGACACTAAAGTAATCAATAGTAAAGTATAATAAAGAAGAAAGATTTTTTTTTCTTATTGCTTTACGCCTCACCGACGGCTAAGGTCATTAGAGGCGAGATGTGACGGGGGGCAAGGAACTGGCAGGAATTCGGCGATGGCCTTTTTGAAGGAAGCATCCCGGCATTCGCCTAGAGTGATTTGGGGAAACCATGGAAAACCCAAATCTGGATGCCCGGACGGGGATTCGAACCCGCGTCCTCCCGAATGCGAGGACAGAACGTTAACCGTTTACCCACCACGCTTGGTCGCGAAGTAAGAACAAAAAGAAAGATAGAGCTAAAGAACAATATAAAATTTAATAAGGTAAGATTATTCAACAGTAAAGACATAAAATATATTGTCATAAGCTTACAATGAAACCCAAGGACTAAATGGAACCAGAATCGTTCAGGATGTGAGATATGATAATTACGTTCAGGCAGGTGATGATGGTGATTGTACATTTAGGAGGCGTTATTATAAAGTGGTCCTCACGTACGATATTGTTTGGTTGCCCTGACAAAGTCCAGTAGCAGACATTCACTTATAGCGGACGAGGAGGCCTGTACAAGCAGTTGCCGCTCCTGATAGCAGATCCAGTTGCGACAGGTCGGTAATTAATATTGCAGTGGCCGCGCATATGAAGAGGTACGGGAGTAGATATCGAACCCCTGCGCCGCCCTTCATGCGTCCTGCACACTAGTTACATATTCATTCGGCTTGTGATCAACGGCCGCCGCCTCTGTGTGTGGTTACCCAACTGTGAATTTTTCTCATTCTAATTTCAATCACTCGTCAAAGAATTCGTTCAGAAAAAGTTGAAAATATATTTACCGGACAATACGCATTACACTGTCCATATTTGATTATATCACATTGCGAGTTATTAATGTGCCATTTCGCACAAATTATTACTACGATTAAAACTGTAAAGCTCTGACTTTTATGAGGAATCGCTGGAAGGTTTTAGAAAACTTTAATAGGTTTCGTGTCTGGTTCTTATGATAGCCGATTGTCTGTTATTGAATTAAGGACTTTGAATCTTTTACGTCAATAATCTGCTTGTAACTATACAGAAGGAAAGGACAGGATGGTGGGTTACATTTTGAGACAAGCGGGGTTGATTAATTTGTTAGTGGAGGAAACGGTTGAAGGAAACAATTGTAGAGGAAGACAAAGATTAGAATATGTAAAGCCGGCCTCGGTAGCGTAGAAGGCCGCCGGTTCGAATCCAGCCGCGGGCATGGATGTTAAGTGTTATGTGTCTGTGTGAATGTCCTGTCCGTCCTGTGGCGTCCATACATTGGAAAAAATACACATTGAGCTGGCTGTATGGCCTCCGTTGCCGAATGCCATTAAAAAAAAAAAAAAAAAAATAGAATATGTAAAGCAGGTAATTGAAGACGTAGGTTGTAAGGGGTAGTTTGAGATGAAGAGCTTAGCACAAGATAGGGGGGGGAATATCTATACAATACGTGCTTCGTTAACCGGTTTCAAAAGACTTCGAGCATTTCTTTGCTGGTATCATTGGCCGTTTTTAATCTCATTTTAATAAGATCGTATTCTTCTCGCAATACCGATATAACAGTTTACTATCGATAGATTACTGACCTAAAGCATCATTTAATAGAGCTGAATTGAAATTCAATGCGTATTTTTACCAAAATGTTTGCTAATAGACTAAAATAATTAACTCACTAAAAATATTGCTATAACGTACATATTTGTACTGCTTCTGCTTTTATTTCTTCACAGGATGCCACCTATAAGTTACTAACCTGGAAGAAATCCGTGCGTTTCAATAAACTTCATCAAGAAACATAAATAATAAAATCTCACTTGGTTGCTTCACTCTTCTTTAATTAAACACAGTGTAACAGCCCTCAAAACTAAACATAAATGTATTGGTATTTTATGAAGCACTTTAGTAAGCTAGAGTTTGGTTGAATATGATCTGGTATGTTTGTCTTGCAATTAATTGTAAATCAATGTATATAGACTTTGCTTTATGAAAAGAAATTATTTAAAGGCCATTTAAAATGTTTAAGAACAGAATGGTGCAAGAGGATTGCTTAAATGTTCGTAATTCCAAGTATTAATGGAAGTTACGATGTCTAAAGGACAATTTGCTACAGTTTAAAATGAGATTTCTGTAAATAATTTTGTGTTCAAGTATCTTTAATTTTCATTTCTGACCATTTTGTAATGATGGTAAATGGTTATGTATTAATTCTGATTGTTTTTAATATGGTTCAATTGTTTAAGTATTGTTAATGTTCGAGAAATATCCGGCGGATGCTTTTGAAGTGTTCTAGAAATTTCGATGGAGCTTACATAAAGCTAACATGCGAGACAGAGAAACAGTTTTCACCGACTCAATTTACGACGACCAAGAACAGTGTCTGTGGAAGAAGTGTTTTATTCAATCGCTGGATTGTATGTATTCATGTAAACAGTATCTTTGACGTCGTGTTTATGAAAATAAAAACAAGTTCAAACTGAACTGTATCGTGGACTAGTTATTTATCATATTAATTAACCCACGAACAATCTAATAACTTGATATATTGAACATTAAATTTCACTTTATAACATTGCAATCCCCCTGTACACCAATTTCAATAATCTCCATTACTAATTTTCACGGACATCCATAGGCTACTGTCAACAACAATACGAGAGCCCACTCAATTGTCCGTGCTCGCCATTGTTTCTTTGCGGACTAACTCACAAAGATACTCTCTCTAAACTCACAGTTCAATGTTCAGTGAAAATTCACATACACATTGCCTTCGATATTCTAAATACAATACTTTACAATAATCCTCGTCAAACTCGAATAAACGGTAAAATACTACACATATAATCACACACCAAGAAACAAATAAAATAATAAAAGAAAACGAAACATTAATCAATAATATTTTTAAGTATGAGGAGACCGTAGGTTATAAGAGGTTCGTGCGTAGTTCCTATTTTTGATACGAGCTCAGCATTAATTTATAAGGTTATTGAAAGCGGCATTTCATCCGTTACTAGGTAGGGTGTTTCCCCAGAGGCAAAATTTGAGGCTGTCCCTTCCGAGTATCTACGAGCACTGTAGAGTAGCCAGGCTCTGGTAGGCCTCAAAGAAACCTAAACGGGATTTATCACATTGTACCTTAGTGAACGAGACAAGTTAGCAGCAGCAGAAACTCGCGCCAACTCTGTGTCCGAGCGAGGTAGCCTGCAGACCGCTCGTCGGGGAAATTGAGCGCGATAAATCGCTAATCATTTGTATCGACCCCAGGCTGCGCCATCAGCTGATTGCTCCCCTTCCATCCTGCCGACTCGAGTGAGGCGAATTAAAACAGAAATTGCGGCCAGAGAAAAACGCCGTCTGTTATCCGCCCGCGGAGCTCGGTCACAAACGAGCAAGTTTTACAGAGATGAAATAACGTTTTAATAAAACAAATTAATAAGGAAGTTTATATTTCATAAGCCTGTTTAAATTAAATCCGGCGCTAAACATTTAGGAAGAAATAAGTGCCTTCTTGAGTGACGTAAAGAATTTTTCATTATTCATTAGTTATTACGATGGATCTAATTATTGTACTCGCCACTGATGTTTAGTAATATTATCTACAAGATGATCGATAGAAAATTAATTCACATTTGTAGTAATACATAAAATTACCAACCACTCCAGTGAAAGTTAGTTTTGACATGGACTAAGCTGTAGTAATAAAAAAGTATTTTTTCCACAACTCAGATCTTGTGCGAATAAAATAGAAAAGCAAAATGAAACAAGAATTTTTATTCAAACGATAGCCCAAAGTGTTTATTTTAGCTATGATCTTTCTTCAGTAGATTAATCTGTTTTGACTTTAAACTGGTGCATGTTAGGTGTATCTGAACCACGATATACACGGCTCATTTCTAATCTTATATATATATATATATATATATATCCGAGTTTAATATACTTAAACACCGTTTGACCCATCATCTTGAAAGTTGGCACATATATGGGTTTTTTCATGTAGAAGGTTTCTGACCAAAAGAATCCAAAAACCACTCCTCTCCCTTAATTTTTATACACACACACACAGTTTTTATCCGATTTCGATGGAATGTTGCACACGAGTACTTTAAAACAAAGAGAAAAATGCTGTCCACATTAGTTTTACAAATATCCAACTACTCTCCCCCTTTACATCCCCTTAGTTTTTTGTCAATGTTCTTTACACTTACCCACAGTATTTATCCCATATCAATGGACATTTGCACGCATACACTTTGAAACAAGCAGAAAAAGTCTACATTTGGTTTTCAGCAACCCAACCCTCTCTCCCTTTCCATCCTCTTATTTTTTGTCTTTTTTTAAAAAATATACAAAGCTACAGCTTATATCCGATTTTGATGGATCTTTGCACACATATACTTTAAAACAAACAGAAACATACCATGCACATTTACTATGCAGAATCTCAGCCCCCTCCCCATTTACCTCCACCCCTCTTAATTTCCAATCTTCATCATAGAAACCCAAAGTTATTACCAGATTTTGATCGAACATTGTTCGTGTATACTTTTAAACAAAGAGAAAAATATTGTCTACATTTTGTTTAAAAAAAACCCAACCTCTTTCCCCCCTGCACCAGATTTAATTTTTCCAAATGTTCTTTATACACAGCTACAGTTTTTATCAGATTTCAATGGAACTTTGCACACGTATACTTTAAAATAAAGAGAAATATACTGTTAGCATTAGATTTTTTAAAAAATTGAAGTTTAAAAAACTAAAATCACGCTTTCGTAGTAATGTGAACTAAAAGGTTAAAAATAATATTTAAATATGAACATTTTGTTTAACAGTGATAGGACGTCCCACAATTCAGGATAAATTAATTTTTTTGAACAAGCTTAAAGAATAAAGTCACTGATTACAAAATTTACTTTAATGTAAAAACGCATGGGGTGCTATTTCAGTTGTCTTATATTTTTTGTCGTTGGCTGTTTGTAAAGACAGAGTCATTGTCAAAAGTTATGTAGAGCGCACCCCACGCTTTTTAACATTAAAGTTAATTTTATAATTAGTGACTTTATACTTAAAGCTTATTCAAAAAAATTAATTTATCCTGAATTTTGGGACGTCCTATCACTGTTAAACAAAATGTTTATATTTAAATGTTATTTTTCACCTTTTAGTTCACATTACTACGAAAGCGTCATTTTAGTTTTTAAACTACAATTTTATTTTTAACTTTATAGTTCAGATAGTTTAAAAAGTATGTTTCTTACTGTTGGCTTTTCTTCGCCAGTCTCTCTTTTTCTTTGAGTTGTAGTTTCATTTTTAATTATTATTCCCACGAGTAAAATACAATTAAATGGTCAAATCAACAAGAGATCCAATAGCAGGGTAAACAAGGAAGGCTACTTTTCTATAATAGTACGAAGTAATATTTCGAATACTTACTATTCAACATGAGCCACATCGTTCATAAGACGGTTAAATCACTTTACTGTTTTTACTGTCAAAATAATGAGATTACCAAGACAAAGATATGAAATTATTGGATTGACATCGGTTCTTAATGCATGTACAAAATTTCAGACAATTCGGACTTTCTGAAGTGGGTGAAAATTGAAATGAAATTTTCCATTACATTCGACCACTTTTAAGTTGTTTCTGACAACATGGTGAGAGTGAAATTATTTAATTTTTATCGGGTTTTAATAAGCGTGCAAAATTTCAAACGATTCGGACGTCAGGAAGCGTGTAAACACTGAAATGAAATATTCCATTACATGCAACCATTTTTCTATTGTTACCGTCAGAGTAACGAGAATAGCAGGACGTTGCTAAGAGACTACTGTATTGTCAACGGTTCTTAAAACGTGTGCAAATTTTTTATGTTTTTACTGTCAACGTAATCAGAATATCAAGACATAGCTATGAAATTATTGTATTGTAATGAGTAATCAATACACGAACAAAATTTCAAACAATTCGGACATCTGGAATTGGGTTAAAATTAAATTGCAAAATTCCACGACATTCAACCATTTTTCTGTTGTTACTGTCAAAGTAATGAGAATATCAGGATATAGCTATGAAATTATTGTATTGTCACCGGTTTTTAATATGTGTGCCAAATTTCAAACAGCTCGGACATCTGGAAGTGGGTCAAAATGGAGTTGTAAAATTCCGTTACATTCATACATACATACATACATACATACAAGTCAAGCTAATATAAAGCGTGTAAAAACCTACCTACACCATCCACCACCCTACTTAAACAAAATTTACGCTTGAAACCAAACTTTTTAATATCTCTAAAACGGTAGGAAAACCGACAAATATGGATAGCGATATTTTGATAACCCATAATATTTCCTGTCAAACAGCGTTGGACCGATTCCGATGGAACAATTGCTGAACAAAAAATTCGAACTTAAAATTTAAAGATTTTTTAAAAGTTTTTGTGGCGACACACAAATCTACAGTTTTTATCCGACCTCGAAAGCACTTTGTGCACATATGCTTTAAAATAAATGAAAAATGATGTTTACATTTGTTTCAAGAAACTGCACCAGCTCTTCTCCTTCGACCATCTTAAGTCAAATTTACACGTTCGACGTTTCTGTTTTTGGCCAAAGTGGATCGTGAGAATGTTTACAACAATCCGATCAAAAGGGATAACACATCAGAAGTCTCATATCCAACCTCCGAGCAACGCTGGATAGTCTGCTTTTGCAGAAGACGGAAACACTAAAAATATTGTATATCACAAAGCACTAGAATAAATTTTTTCGTATTTAATTTACGCACAAAAATTCATTGCCTTTCATTTATTTTGTACATATAATGTATCTGCTTTACGTATGTTCACCCACTTAGAAAGAAAAATAGGAATTGCAACGCATGCCAGGTAAAGCTAATCGTATATAAGATTCTACTCAATCATCTCCTCCTTTTGTTATTCAGAATTCATTTTGCGAACAGTTAAATTCTCCCCTTTCTATTCCATTTTTTTTCTGCTCACTAGACTACTGTCACTTTCTTTATTTCATCTGCATATTGCTAACTATGCCTTATCCTTCCCTATTTAATAACTTTTACTATTGCGTCGCTTCTCGCATGGTTTGAATAGTGCTATTATTGTTTGTAATAATTATTAATTAATTGATGTCCAGGTGAAAAGTTAATACCAAAATTAACCGGGTAACTAAATCATTTACAAATATGCTTGCAAATTTGGAACAATGGGTAGGGGTAATATTGTCGTAAAGAATTAGATCCCAAAAAATTTTCAGACAAAATTATGTCATAATTTAAGACCAAAACACAAATGAATATTTATTTAAATATTTTAAAATAGTGAAACCAATTAACTTTCCCTTAACAGGTCATAAATTTATGCGAAATTAAGAGGAACAGTTTTAGTCGATGTTAGATTACCATAATGCTGAAGACCGGTGACTGATGAGTCGATATAATGGGACCATCCATTGTGTTTAGTTGCCGACCTTGGTACAGTCTTGACATCTGCAGCTTCAACAGCGAGTTGAATGGCGAAGACGTACACCTCTGCTGCCAGTGTACAGCGTCGGAAGTAACAGAACAACGTTCTCTGGTCAGCACCTTAGACCAGAATTGCTAGTGTACGAGTGAGCGCCTTCGCCATAGATGATTGCACCAAACGTTCTAGTGTGTAAGCGAAACCATTCGTTTCAGACTATCATCGTACCTAAGCAAGACCTCTTGTAATGGACGATAGAACCCGGATTTCATCACTCCTCGTCTACCTGCCGTAAGGAAAACTCTCTCAGCAATCCACACTCTACATTCGCACACACTCTTATAAACATTACCTTATTAATAACAAACTTCTATTTTCTTATTTGCTAAAGTAGTTCCCTCTTTATTCTCTTACGAACACACCTTCCTCATTGCTTATCAAAACGATGCTACCTTCACACTTCCAACATATGAGCCATATTTCTTTAAATTGTGGTAACTTTGTTTTGTCAAACACGACATCTTCTCCACAAATCTTCTCGTGAATCGGGGATATTTTAAACTAACTGTGTTTTGTAGTTGCATCCCCAAATATATCATTGTTTATGCTAAATCCGTTGACTCATCAGTAGTCACGGGTTCCATTCTCTCACGTGGGCTCGGTGGCCAATGGCCAATGGCCAATGCCTGACAGTCTTTGGTCCTGGCGCTCCAATCTCTACGTCCCTACACACACATTGGATTATTCAAAGATTAAGCCTTTCAAGAATACCGCAACAGTCCAATCTCTCTAATGTATGTTGGAGCTTCCCACTGGAATTTCAACAAGTCGAAAGTTCTAGCGGCGGACTGAGCACTGTAAACACATTCCTTTTGGTGCAAAGATTTGGTGTCAACAAAGGAAAATTTTAATAAGTGACCTCTTTTCTGGAATTAAATGCAAATGGTGAAGGCGACTATAAGTATTACCTTCAATGGCAATAATCTTCACTAAATTACTGAATTAAGCTAGCATGGATTGCTGAAGCGAAATGAATTATATTATTGAATGTTGAAAGAATAATTACAATGATACAATGGTATTTACCAACATATACTTTTATTTATAACAACAGTGTCAATGTAATTATATTTTTAAATTATTTAATTAATATTCTTCCCATTGATCAACATTTTCAATGCTTTGTTCTAGTATTTTTTTTTAACTGCTTAACGTCTCTTAACAGCGAGGTCTTTAGAGACGGGAAAGGATTGGGGGGGGGGGGAAGGAATGGGAAGGAATTCGGCCATGGCCTTTTGAAGGAAGCATCCCGGCATTTTCTTGGAGTGATTTGGGAAACCATGGAAAACCCAAATCTGGATGCCCGGACGGGGATTCGAACCGGCGTCCTCCCGAATGCGAGGCGAGAACGCTAACCGTTACACCACCACGTTCGGTGCTCTAGTATCTCTTGATCCGTTGTAAACGAAGGCAGCTTCAAGTATCACAAAGATGATTTTCTCGTTTCCAACATGCGCTTTTTTCTGAAATTGTTCTGTACGTAAACTCTAAATTATAGTTTTAACAAACTTTACGTCTTCATCCAAAATATGCGGTTATAAAAATATTCACTGGGTCATATGCCTCATTCATGAAATGTATGTTTAAATAAATCCTATTCTTTAATTCCTATTAACACGGAAAATTCTCATAATCTTTTGAAAAATAAGTTACGTAATCTTCGCCAGTAATTCGGGAACAACAATCTGCTCCACAACATTCTAGTGTATCGACGCAGTCGCTGCTCCATATCACTATGAGCATGTTTATGAAATATACAGAATTCCTCGTCCGGTACTTCACACTTATTGTGACCATCATTCAACAACGAAATCCATTGCAGTCGGAACTATATTGCTGAGTGGACACCATCGAAAGTTTACCATTATTTGCAAGGAACTAAATACTTCCAACAGTTTCTCTGAGTTTAACCTTGATTACTATAAAATGCATCTATGCTAAACATACAACATTGATTTCTAGTGACGATGTCAACATAGTTGCCTAGAGCTTATATTTTCCAATAAAGAAATACTACAGCGTTTTTGGTTAGCCATCTGTCTTGTCTGATGGTGTTCACACTATTCTGAAATTTCTGGGAAAAATTATAATGCATTAAATGCCATAGGTGAAGTAAGGGGCGACAGAAGCGTTAGTCGAGTTTTAGGATATATATATACAGTATAATTGATTTCTTCTGAGCAGAATTATATAGATTAAAATGGGTGAACCAGAAGACTGAGGACGTTTGTTATGGTGAAAAATTGGCCATGAAGAAGTTTCCAGAGGCTGGAAATAAGTGCAGAAGTAGATTAATACAGTTGAATTATTGAAGATAAGGGAAAATAAATTCGTTAGAAGAATTAAATGTTTTTAATCTTTTGTACTAGTGGATTCGAAATCCTCCCAGAATGATTTTTATGGAGGGTTTACTGCAGTCCACTAAATGAAGTGAGGTTGGAGCTGGTGGTAGATGGTGGAGATTGTCTGGGCGTGGTAGTCGTTCAAAGGGCGGGCATCTTGGGCGCCGGTCCGGAAGCTGGGGGTGCCAGCATGGCGGCGCTCAAAGAACGGTGGCCTCCTTTGATGTGGCCTGGGCAGACACCTGCTCCGCGGTCCGCGATAAGAGAGGGCAGGTAGCGCTGAGCTATCAGCAAAGCACGGCATTCACGGGAGCGGCCGAGTCTATCCAGTTCCCTCTTAATAAGAACCCACGGCCAACACTCCACAACCATCTCTCTAATTTCGTTGGATATACAAGGTGCTAAAAACAGGTGTAGCATATTTTAGAAGGTGATAGCATGCTAGTAAACATTGGGTTGGAAACGCATACTTTTTGGAGTGCACAGTGTCCGTCCGAAACAATTAATGCCTCTGCCCTTCGGCGTAAGGAATAACGCACTCTTTGTTAACTGTCCTGGTTGATCCCGTACGTGCTGACATGCATTGAACACGCGGAGGCATACATTACCATGGCTGAACATCACATTGTTCTATTAGATCCGAAAGTATTCGTTTGAAGCCCAATGTTTATCAGACATTTTTGTCTTATTTTGATCCATACTATCAGCTCCTAAACTACTCGATACTTTTTAACACCCTGCATGGGTATACTGCTCACTATGAGTCAATTCAGTATCGCTATGAAATCATTCAATGATACGTGATTAGTATTGATCCTCACATACATTATGTTGGTTTTAGGAATCTATGAAAATTGCTTGGAGATGGAAGGGGTTAGTATTTAGTGAGCTCGAGTTGAGTTCATTACCAGTGCATTGTCATCAAATGGCTCTTAAATAAAAATAATAAACTGGTACAAATAGGCCCAATAATGGGGACAGTACAACCCGCTGTGACAACCCCGCATTGTTTGAATTGATCCAAGTTCTTCATAAGGAGGTCAAATGGCAGCCTGGGAAAATAAAAGTGGTTATAGAAATATCAACACCCCCGACAATTGTCCCGGCGATAGCTGCAATATTTTGGGCGGTCTATATATAGTTTTGGTAGACTAAGCCGTTGACAAGCGCCACGCGACTGTGACTCACTCTGCTAGGAACGGTTTTTCAGTCGGCGTACAGCATAAGTTTTCCTTGATGTATGACGAAAGTGCGAAAATGAGAACATCAACTATCGAAGCTAACAAATCGACTTATAACTATTTAGATAGCTATAACTTAAATTCCGCTCTTTTCTTGTATCGACCTAATCGAAATAATTAGAATTCGAAGAGGATTGAGGGAAAGGTACGGTAATGAATTCGGCCATGACCATTTGAAAGAACCATCCCAGCATTTGCCTGGAGTGATTTTGGGGAACCTTGGGAAAGCCGGCCTCGGTAGCGTAGGGGCTAGAGTGCTAGCTCCGCGTGCCGAAGGCCGCTGGTTCGAATCCGGCCGCGGGCATGGATGCTAAGTGTTGTGTGTCTGTGTGAATGTCCTGTCCGTCCTGTGGCGTCCATACACTGAAAGCAATTATAATACCTTGAGCTGGCTGTATGGCCTCCGTTGCCAAATGCCATAAAAAAAAAACACCTTGGGAAATCGATATATGGATGCCCGCGGAGATGAGACTCCCGTCATTTCGAATACTGTTTACCAACTACATATATTTCTTGGAGGGGCTATAATACCTTGTCGGTTGCCGATCTCATTTAATTTAAAGTACTGAGTTTTTTCCGTCTGCCTGAAGGAATTGTGGCAATGTGTTTGGTGCAATTTGTAACATTATCAGAATCCCCTCCAATCATTTTTCGTTGTTAATATTATTATTATTGTTATGGTACTATGTGATTATTTGTAATTTTCCCTGTAAACCGAGCGTGGTGGGTTAACGGTTTACGCCCTGGCCTCACATTTGGGAGGACTCCGGTTCAAATCCCCGTCCGGTCATCCAGATTTGGATTATCCATGGTTTCTCCAAATCACTCAAGGCGAATGCCGGGGTGCTTCCTTGGAAGTCTATGGTGAAATTCCCTCCCGTGTCTTGTTCCCGGTCCTTTCCCGCCTCTAATGACCTCGACGAGGCGTAAAGCCATAAGCAATAATAATAATCCCTGGAGAAAGAAAGTCTGATCCTCCTGAACATACAGTACTCCTTACTAGCATCACACATCATTGTAAGCTACGTGTGACTGTTAAGACTTTTACTAATTCATAACTGGTTAATGGGTTACTTTTAACTGCAATATTACTGGCTTCAACATTTTTGGATGGTCTGTGGCCGAATAAAATATTTGTATTTCATCATTTAACACAACTATCATTTTGAAAGTGCACATAAAAGTAACTTAACAAAATTTGCATGCACGTGACTGGTTTAGATTTCTTAGTTTTTGCGTTAGAAGAATATTCACTGGGCTACCCATTCTCATTCTATGAATAAGAACGGGAAACTTATTTTCATAGATAGTTAAGTGAATATGTTCATGTTAAGTGCATCACTGATTAAGACGTCTACGACCAGGTATTCTCAGTTTAATCTTCACCTATATTCCCTGAACTGCTAAAAAAATAAATGGAACGTTTTTAAAGAAGTCTGCAACATACATGAAAAAAAAAAAACGGTACGAATATAGTACACTAATCAAGCTTCAAAAAAGATCAGTTTCCCAACCGCTATTTTACAGCTGAATCCATATACAAAAACGTTTTGCATACTGCGCACTCGGATTTCTGTGTTATTAATTACAACATGCATTAGCTCCATTCACCTGCGAAATACATTTCCTATTGGACGACAATATATCCGTATTGTATGGAAATAAAACTGGCGTTATTAATGTTAAAGTTTGTAAAACGTTTAAAAATATCTTCCGTCTACGTCAAATAAAAGGATAAAGAACACACAAACAATAGAAACGTTTTCCAGCTATAACAACAGTGTTATTAATTCACTTAATCTGTAGCGGATACTTTTCAAACTAAATAATGTAGTACAGATATATCAAATAAAACAAAATATAATAAATTTGTTCGTATCTAGAAAGTGTCTTATTTATTAATTATTTGCATCATTGTGAGCGAATGTATCATCCAGAACATAGCAGCTCGAACGAAATCAGAATATTCGTATTTTTTACAGAAGTGAGATATAAGTAGAAGGTTTTTACGTTTACAAAATTCCTCTGACACTTCGCCAAAAATCTAATAGGAAAATAATTATGTACTAATTTTAAACTTCTACATAAACGGCTAGATAAATATAATAACAAGAAGAATAAAACATTTTGAACAGATACCGCGAAACCTTTTTTGCTTCTTTTGGAAGCTCTATACAACTAATAAACTGATTAGACTACAGAATGTACGTGACTGGGTTCGCTTTATGTATTCTTCTGCAGCAACAAACTATTTTGACTGGTTTTAAGTATAAATCCAGTGAAACATCCTTTTACATTAATTCGGACACAAATATTTTGTAAAGCTACTAGTGTTTCACGGCATTACTTGTTAACAATGGCGTTGAATACCGTTGCGATGAGAAGAAGAACATTCACCTTTTGCGAAAAGTGTAAAATCCTTAAATATTCAGATATTTAAATATTTATTTCCTAACATTTATGAATCCAATGTTCTTAGTACCAAGAGTCTTGTTCTCATATGTGAATAAGGACTGCAGTTAAATTGATAAAAATCATACGAACCAGTGAGGATTTTTTTTAGCTGATAAGCTTAAAATTTATTAATTTTTCCTTAAAGAAAAGTAATGATTATTTTACCTAACACTAGGAGACTGATACAGGAACACTGGAATATCATTTCTTATTAAAGCTTAAGTTGCTCCACTCTATGATAACTGAGCAATTAAACCTTTGTTTAATGCCTACGCCTTTGCAAATTGCATTGCTTTCTCAAAATCTGACAGCACAAAAAACTTATGTTGTTTTGGAGGAACGCTGAGAACTATAAAGTAATCTGTTCTGCAATAGCCAGCTGGGTGATGTGTCCCGAAAATATACAGAGAAAATTCTATAATACGAAGAAAGTTTTCGAGTTTATGTAATAGGTGCAGTACATTCTCCAGTTTCAACCCCAATAAGCTGAGCGTGCTATAAGGTTGCACAACTTTTGGCAGAAATGGGTAAGCACAGGACCTTAGACCTCCGCTTTCGAAATTTCTTTACCTGTACTTTTTGATCACGGAGTGTTTTCTGCTTTCCTGTACCCGTATACGTCATTGCCGGGGGCTGATGCAGCTCTAGTATGTAAAACTTGTCAACCCTGTTTTCATATGTGCCGCTAATTTCAGTTCTACGAATATCAGTTTCCAAAACTTAACTCTCGTCTCATGTCGCACTTTTTTAAAACATTATGTTCTATTATCTCTTCTCCTTTTGCAGAATACATCAAAGTCCGCTTCTGGCCATCTTAATGCTAATTCCAAAATAGCCAACTGCCGCGGGATGTTACTATATTACCTTTTACTTGCAAATTGAAATAAAAATAAAAAAGGGTTAAAGAGCAACCCTGCTACGTTCTTCTGTGAATGGAAGAAAAGTTATCTGTATGGATTGTGTCTGTCAGACATAGGGTTAAGATATACCAAGCGTGTTGGGCAGTGACGCCCTAGCTTCGCATTCGGGAGGACGCCTGTTCAAATCCCTGTCCGGCCATCCAGTTTTCGATTTTCCATGTGAATGCCTGGATTGTCCTTTCGAATGGCCATGATCTAATTACTTCCCTTTCCTTGCCACCAGTCCATTTCTGCCTTTAATGACCTGTACATCGGAGAGACGTAAGGCTAAAAAAAAGACAAAGGAGTTCAGATAACCACAAAATGAAAAAGAATGAACTATTTCTTTCTAAAGATATCAACAATTCACAGCGTACTAGTTCTACATCATTGTTTATAAACACGTTGGATTGTTTTATAACAAAGGATAAATTAAATGCGAATGAAAACTTTTCCAATTAATGGTCAGTTTGGAAGAGTTATCAAGAGGAAATACTGCTATCGAGTCAGCATCAGTCTCGGGGATAGTCTCGTCGAGAGTGTTGTTAAGGTGGCGATGTGTTGAGCAGCCCGACGTACAATAGGCCTTGTTTAACACCTGTGACGGCCATGTTACTTACTTTTTTTCCGATGCTTGAATAGTTCCCACTTTAAGCATCAGGAACTCCCTGTTACACGACTAGAATAACTCGAAACATTACTGCATAAAGATTTCACGATTGTCAAACAGATGCCAACACGCATTACCCTTTCTACTGTAAGATCTCCTCAGTAAATGAGTTTAAGGTTACGAAACAGAAAAAAATATTTACTGAGTATTTTTGACAGTTGAGTACAAATGTGTAATGAATGTGTGATTGACAGTACATTTCAAGCTGGGGAGTGCTAGATTTAACGTTGAAACTACCTCTGGGAGCGCTTTAAAATGTGTTGAAGTTGGCAAATGAACCACACACACATAGGTAATAGTCTTTCATCGGATGGTTTTAAATTTTTCAACCGCTATTTTCAACTTGTCTTATTCCAACATACTGGACTAAGTCCACTCCCGTGATAATTAGCCTTGTGACCGTAATTAGCGGCCTCAGAGCAAAGTTGTAATATAACAAATGTTTTAGTCTGGTATCCTACTAAATTACATTAGTTACTTGGGTCTCTAATATTAAATTCTGCAGCTTTCCACGCTGCCCTTGTGCTTTAAGTATCCAGATGAAGGTGGCATAGTAATTATAATTGCTTAGAGAATTTGCTAACTTCCCACATAATTGCCAAAAAGCGCGAATAAACTATTAGTTCATTATTTCAATTTGATGTCAACTTGTAAGTAGTTTTGCAGAAATATACAGTGAAAAGACATCGCATTTAATGTAGGATAAGTAAGTCTGAAAACTGAATTACCTCATGTGTACTGAGATTTGCCGTGACCTGCCGTGCGAGGAAAGAGGCTTTATAACGGAAAAACCTAACAATGAAGCTTCTAAGAATACTTTAAAGAAACAAATTATGATTTGCTAGAGGATAAAATCAGCTGAACAGCCTATAACTATTTCGGCTGTCAGTAAGTTCAGAACCCGGAGATCTCTCGATTCCGTTCCAAACAATGTACTGTTGTTATTCCAAGGGAGGTCCTGCGTGATGAGATATGATTACGTGACGAAGCTATCTTATTTTTAGATACGGCTAACAGCTCATTTACTGCTTACTCTCTTAGTTTCGATTTTTCTGTTACTATATCCAATTGAAGCAGAAGGTCCTCCATTGAAATCTAATAGTGGCCCATTGCAAAATCCCTGGTCGTTGCTGTTGCAAGTGAAAATGAGACAGAACGTTTAAAATGTTATATGTTGTTTCGTAATGAATTCTATCACTAACAATAATTCAAACAATGGTATTATTTTGATATGCCAAACAAAAAATATGTTTGATAACTAATACTAACACATATACGGGCGGAATCAAGCTAATTCAAACGGTGATGACAAACCAAGTTATCTTTTTCGTACATAGTTGGCAAAGTGGTTTATGAAGACGGCATCGGCAGCTCCCGTCTTAAATTTGTTCTACTCTGGTGAAGAAATCTGTAGAATGTTTTAGCCGTGGTATTCCTCTACTACTAATATTTTACCTTTCACATATCAGTTTATTTATATTTGTTGAAGTATTCAAAGGAATTCGTTTAACCCCAATAGGTAACAGTGAACGCGAAGATAGGAGGTTATGTAACACCATGTCAGATCGGTACAAATGACTTGTTTGTATCTGTTATACTTACCACAGCGAAGACACCTCACGCGATGTTGGACGTCTGCGCCTGGCCTGCCTCGCTAGGCCGTCCCGCCGTGCAGCGTGTGCTGCGGGCCAGTCGCTGGCCGAGTTTATATTTTGTCCACCGAGCAGCATGTTTGTTCTCTAGCTCGAAATTATGTCCACTGGCGCTGTAGTACTCCGGAATTGCTGTCGCGGAAGTAATTCTTCCGTTGTTTGTCGTGTGACAGCACGCAACGTTAGTATCGATTCTCTGCTATGTTCCGCAGATAGAACATTCCCGCTCGAAGGACGTTTCAGCGTTTGCTGTCCCTGTCCGTTCCACTGAATTCTGTTGGATAAAATCGGGTAACGGACCGCTCTGCTCCTGCACTCTTGCAGAGCACTGTATGGTAGGCTATCATTTGAATCACGAATATTGCGAGGACTAATTTTACATTCTACACGAACGATATAACAGAGAAACAGAAAAAATTACGTTAAAAATTTATGTCAGGTTGGCACTGCTGGTGCTATTTGGCGTATCTGGCGTATTTGGCGTGTCCCTGTAGTTGCATCACAGATACTAATCCAGTCTAGAAGTACTAAATCCACGAGACGCCAATGGTGTCGACAAACTTGAAATTTGGTAATCGTCTGTCTGTGGATACAATTATGGCTTCCTGACAATAGTGAGAAAACTTGTTTATTTGAAGAGAAATTTTACTGTATTCTCTGATTAATTTGGTGATGATTTGCATTGAACTGATATGGTGACGTTGCCGAACATATATAGACGTGACGTAATAAACGGGGTGTACAAATAAGCAGAAGCCACGTGATAGTAAGGAACGTCAATATACTGTAGGTTGTAATTTGTATTCATACGATTTCTTTTGATCTGTGTCGTTTGTGAATTTATTATACATTGGTTTTTGTGAACTCGATTCATAATGAATAAGGCAACGGAAAAAGGAAATGATTCAGTCCGTCCGCAAAAAGTAATTATTGCTGAATTTTTACTATTTTTAGATGTTATTTATAAGGTTTTTACAATTTAAATTAAAAGAATTTTGACGTGAAGGTAGTTATTATACCCAAGGAAGTTAAGTTTCTGGAACGTGTTTCACGTTCATTGTTTTGTCTTTTGATTTAGGTTATTCCGGAATATCATGAGGCTAGGAAAAGCGAATAAGAGGTATGATACAAGATTAAAGCAATAATGGGGAAGCATGGTTATGTAGACTAATTATTATTGTCACGTAGAATAATATGCTAGATAATCTATGGTAATAGCCCAAATGTTGTCAGACTATTGTCGAATTTTTAAGATCGGTTCAAATCGTATAGTTGTTGCAGTTTTAATTATTGTTACTTCAAAGTAGTTCGCCGAAATCGCAAGCATGCAATGCATTGTTTACTACTAGTGGTTAGTGCCAGTTCGTGGAAATGATCTGTGGGGTGGTGGAGTAGTAGTGATGCAAGGGGAACTTAATAGTTTAAAGGCGTTGAAGTGGATCCACTTTTAGTTTTATTTTGCTTTTCATCACCTTAGTCATAGAATTAAGCAACTAAATGATCATCAGAAGAATCAGTCGGACTGTTTAGTTAATGAAACGGAGTGACAAAGTCTTGATCACTGCAACCATGCACTCGCTGTACAATAACACGGAATTTACACTCTCAGACGAAACACTAAAGTACCTATGCAATTATCTCTACCTTCTGTAGTGACAAATTCTTCGAGGAGACTCCTAAATCCAAAATTCTGAATTGTAAAAGCTTAAGATCTCGCACTACGTCGGCGTTTTACGTTATTTAGCAACTCATATGAAAACATGAAAATATGAAAACATGAAATCCCTTTCCCGGCTTAAAAAAATAAATACTTCAGACTTCAGTTGAAGGTCAAAATGCAAGGAATCACTTAATAACAGGCTTGTAGAACGTTTACATTGTCAAAATGGCGTAACGATGTTGAATGACACTATTATACAGGAACAAAACCCTTGGAACATTGTAAATAGCGGAAAATAAAGTCTACGGATGTGAAAAATTTTCAAGTAGGGACCAAGATCAAAGATAGTGCTTGTAGTCATTCATTCGTAGAAAATTAATGAAAATCAGCTGTAGAAAAGTTGTTTCGTCATTATAAATGATGTATAACTCGTTTAAATTTAAGAAGTTACTAAAACGATGAGCCGTGGTTTTAAAAAGTTTCCAATTTAAATTTCTAAAACGCAACATGAATAAGTGTGTTGTGGTTGTATCACAATTTGTTTCCAGTTACGAGATGCATCCAGTAACGTTTATATTTTGTATGCGTTATACCTAAATACAATGTTTCCATCTGAACGTCGCAAAAAACCTTAAACTTCAATCGACCCTATTACTAGTAGTAAATTGGACCATTCAACCAACACATAAGTCAGTTTAAGAAACAGTATTTAAATCAGTTCAATAGCTTTTCCCATTCCACAGATGATAAGACTGCCATTACATTTCCAGGCAAACACCGTATTTAAAAATATTTCACCAATCGGCTGAATAACATAGTGCATGGAAGGGAAAAGATGACCATGACCACAAGCTGGCACTCGATTTCAGGCACAAGGGTGTAGGAAGATTCTCTTTTATAGGTAAGGGTGTCAGGGATTGGAATGAGTTACCAAGAGAAATGATGAATAATTTACCGAAAACTTTGAAAGAATTTAAAGATAAAATTTGTAGAGGGCAAATGTAGGTAGGTGCAAGATAGGGGGAAGATGGGTGTGTAGGGAAATTGCCACCGGAGCCTGTGCTCCATTGCAATTAAATTAAAATTAATCATCGAGTTGAAGCGAGTACTAAAACCAGAGTTACAATGATAGATATTAAACCAAGATATCGCTCCAGTGAAATGTCTATACCACTGTCCTACTATTAGCATCGCGAAAAACTTGGAGCATTTTATAATACTCCCAGGCTTACTTCCACTATTTCTATATTTCTTTTTTTTTAATGTTATAATAAAATATTTCCCTCTCACCATATCGGAAAAAATTTATGCATTATAAAACCCACAAATATGATTTAGCAATTTAGGAGTATATGAGAGAAAAAATTAAAATATCTAGAATATAAATTCTTTCTTACAGCCTGGTATAAACTCACTCTTCGGTTTTATTGTGTTAACATTGCTTTATTTATTGTTGTAATAATTCAAAGTGTGACCGAAGCTTGTGAAGATTTGAATTAAGTCTGAGGAGACTTTCTTTAAATAGCGTTTGTTTCTTCAGTATTTAATTACCTTTAAATTTTTTTAACAAATTTATATAAGCACGAAAATTTTTATTTGCTTCTGCTGACCGAAATATTACATTAGGATAAATACTAAGGTGACAAAAAATTAATATTAAAAATGTACGGTTTTCTTGAACTGGCGAATTCTGGGCACTAAGATTTTCTTCTGCCTGCGGTCCTCTAAAATGTTTCCCTAAACTCCAGTTTCAGAGAAACGATAAGGTATTTAAACTGAGGCTTCCCTCTGTATAGTAGATTGTGTAACTAACCTTTTTGACAGAGTGACAGATTCTATTTTACAGTATTCCTCCTCTGTCGTTGTTTAATCCAAATATACTTCTACACTGTAAAATAGACTACAATTTAACTTCAAGTCCAAACCACAGAGCGTCCAATTGTTCTTGATATCCTCAAAGTAATCTTTGCCAAAGCGTAAGATCAGGTTGAAACGCTGAAGATTACATCCAGAATTGGCATAGAACAGGAGACCTGTGGACCTCCGCTACGGATCGTTTGCACTGAGCCACCTGACCGCTGCATTTCAGACTGCGTCTTGGGCGTTGCGGCTATTGCTGCTGAGTGCCCGCCGGGCTGTGCATTTCCCACGCAGACAATCCCTCCGGAGGCTCACAGCTGGATAATCCGCTACTCGGCGGTAAGCCGGCTACACACTTTATGGGTCTGCGTAATCGCCAGCCATTTGCAGACGCGCGTCTCCTCTCGTCGCCTGCACTGCGAATTATGACACTACTCTGGAACACGGATCTCGGCGGAGCTCTTTTGTGAAGGTAGTTATATTATAAATAAGACGGTTTTCTGAAAAGTACTCAACTTCGAACGAGGCTGGTGATGCTACAGAAATATTACAGAGCTTCAGTGGTTATCTCTCTTTACAACTAGTTTACAATTTGTTTCTTACAGTTTTCTATAAATTTATCTGCCAACAAATATCGTTTCATGCGTAGCGGCCTGTTGGCTCAGTGATTAATGCGTCTAACGGGAGACCTAAAGGTCCCCGATTCGAATCTCTGTCTCAGCGGGGGTTTCTTAAGCCCTTAAACCGACGATACGCTCTGGCGCAGCTTGTCGTGTAATGTGAATTTTGTCAGAACGCTTCTGGTTTGAATTCCACGTTAAACCGAAATGTCGTTTCGTTATATTCCCATGTGGCCTTCTTTAAAGCAAATACCAGATCTATGGTGAATACTGCACGTTTGTTATGACACAATTCTATCATATTTTCGCTCTATTCGGTTCCTCCATTTAAAGTAAGGGGCAAACAACAGCAAGTATACCAACAGTACGAGCGATTGTATTCTACCTGCTTTGACCTCCGTAGTTTTTTAAAACAAGGTGTACATAAAAGTAATTTTCTATTCATTTGACTTGCTGTCATAGCACTAGACCGTTTGGTTTAATACTTCGATGCTTAATGGAGAGTTTGTTTGACTGTATTTAAGTGTTTAAATTCTATTGTATTGTATGTATCAGTTAATCATTCGGATCTTCTCTTAAAGTTTTATATTGTTTAACAGCTTTTTGTATTTAATTGAAACAGAAGCCACATGTTAAAATTGAAATTCAGTTCGTCAGAGACTGTAGTATATACCTAAGAATACTTGATTCATGTTTTTTATGGCTTTACATCTCGTCCACGTCAAGGTTATTAGAGGTAGCTTGGCCTTTTGATGGAACTATTCTGACATTCACCTGGAGTGAATTGTGGAAACGATGGAAAACCAAAATCTGGATGACCTGACGAGGATTAGAACCCGCTTCCTGCTGAGTGCGAGGCCAGAAAGCTACCGCTCACCCAGCACGCTTGGTATTTGTGTCCACATGATAATAGCATGTCTAACGGTCATATACTAAACTGAAGACACATCTGAAGCAGCTAAAATGCATACTCAAAGGAGAGTGAATGAAAACAGTAGAATCGCTAAAGGTTAAGAACGTGAGAAAAGCTAGTTACACTTTCAGTAAATTCTATGTGCACAGTCGGTAAATAGCGAGAAGAAGAAGCTTGATGCTTTACTGAAACATTTTACGGCGGAAATTCGTTCTTCACATCTTTCCGGGCTGGCTGCCCCATTATCCGGAAAATTTATCTTCTTCGCCATATCGTTTATATGCGGAGTCTAGCTTGCCACCGAAATCGCTACGAAAATTCAGTTTTACATACAATAATTGTATTGAAAATGAAATTTCCTCGACAACCGAAGTTTCGTGTTAGTTGCACTGATTGATGTTGAAGAGATTTTCAGTGTGTAGAAGTTACCAAGACGTCTTCCTAACCTTCCTTATGAAATCTGATAGCGTAACTTTGTGAGGTATCGCAGTTTCTGTCTCGCTTTATTTTATCTGATTTATATCTTTGTCTATTATTACGAAAAATGCATGTAATGGTTTTGTAAATAATGTTACGTTTGCTCAGCTGTCGCAAGCACTTTATTTGGCGTTCATGGTTCACGTCATGTGACCACAGAGAGAGAGAGAGAGAGATATGGCTGTGTGTGTGTGATCTGAGAGGGATATGACGTTGTTGGATTATGGATTCAGATGGAAGGACTTAGAGACGAGAAATGTGGCTAAGTAAACTTTTGAACAGTCAGTTATACTAACTAGCACGAGGAGATTGATTGTGTTGGTGTGTCTGTTGAAGAACTGTAACGTCTCAGTTTGAATGAATGTGCGATGTCACTTTAAATGGTGCGGGTGATTATTTCAATAACCATGTTTGAAGATCAATCATTATTTCGGCAGCGCCCGATTAGAGCCTTATCCTTGGTTATCCTCCTCTCAAAATCCGATTTGCAAATTTCAGGTTGCAAACAGAGCGTTAGGGCATTCGGAATTACGTGGGTTCGAATCCCAGACGTGGCATTCATATTTCGATTTTCCATGGTTTCCCCAAATCACTCCAGGCGAATGCCATGACCGAATTCCTTCCCATTCCTTGCCCACGATCCTTTCCTCCAAAGGCATAAGCCACAAATAAAAAATAAATAAAAAATAAACACATGGTACCAAAAGTGAGATTACGAGCTGTTGGTGTGATCTGGACCATTAATCAACGACAATGCATGCGTACGAGATGCGTATGCAAATATTTCTACAGTAGTATGGGAACATACGGGCTTCGCGTGGGTCTGAATATCTAGACCCGGCTGTAAGCTCGTAACTTATAAGGCTTCATCGGGAGGGGGCAGAAAGAGGTATTTCCTTTTTCCTCGTTTCTTCCTCCCACTTCAGACGCGAACGGATTCACTGGGGCAGTAGAGTTAAATATCGCTGTAATTGGCTGAGCTACTAATTACGACACGAAACGGCTGCTAACGTCAAAGATCAGGTCAGCCGAAGCGTTATAATGAATTCCCTCCTCCTTCCATTAATCGTCAGTGCTTTAGGTCATGTTATTTGTACATGGGTTTTTTTTTTTTTTTAATGTTAGAAAATGTGTAATAATCTCATAGTAAATAAATTATTTGTCTGTGGAGTTTAATATAAATTTTATTTTTGACTTATGGTAAAAAATTAGCCTCCTAGCACAAATAATAATAGGTGGACGCAGTCAGTGATGAAAATCGTAAATTGGCCGCGCGTATGAACTGAAGTGTTCGAATTGGTTTGGTTTAAGTCCTGCTGATGGTACGCCTTAAAGGCGAGTACGATTTTTGAAATGATTCTAATTATTTATGTATTGGAATTGCCTCCTTTTAAATTAGTTATGAAGGTGGTAGTGCTTGACGATTAGGTAAAAGAGCTTTTTTTTTTTTTTTTTTTTTTTTTTTTTTTAAAATAGAGACCTATTCCAGGCGTATTAAACAGAAACACTTGATAGCTGGTGTAATAAAATGCGCGTTATCACTCAGAATTTATTAAATGAAGATTTTTAATAAAAAATATTTTCGAATTTCATAATATGTTGGAAATAATTATGTCAGACTAACTGGTAAGCTGTAAGCTACTAAGCACAGGAATTCTCTAAATTTTTGTTTCTAAGTATGTTTCTTTATTATTTTGTTGCGGTTTGTTTCCTCGTCGGTAATCGAAAGTCAGTGAGACCAGTTTTGGCTGCGGTTTTCAGTTAGTTGGTTCACTGCATTTCTAATGTTGGTTTCTCATTCTTTGCGTTAGACCCCGATAAAGTACTTAAAAAAAAAAAAAAAAGTTTCTGTATTTGCGACCATTTAGCCAGCTTCAAGTATTTCCATTGTATAAACTATTATTATTATTTGCGGATAAGCCCGTTAGGACTACGCAAAGTACTCAGAAGCGTTTGTTCGCTTTCCTTTATGCACGTATTTTCTTCATACGCTTGCTGTGGGCTTCTTTTCTCTTATCTGACCATGTTGTTCCTGGACATTTCTTTAATATTTCCTACCGGTCAACTTTCCACTTGTGAATTTTGGATTTAAATATGTCTCTATTTTCGATACTTCTGGAACAATTCCTGCTAATTTGAGGTCTTTCTTGATTTCTCCAATCCATTTCATTGTGTCCGATATTAATTTACTTCGGTTTTCATAGAATTCAACTATTTGTCTTATCAGTCTGTTAGGGTTCATTCTTTTGATGTATCCATAAAATTTTAGTCGGCGTTTTCTAATATCATTGTGAATGTCTGCATATTGTAAGTACCATGAAGCGTGACATAAATCAACATAAACTATTATATACTATACAATTTTCATGTTTAAATTGTAACATAGAAGAAATGTAATTACTTGTATAAACACCCAACAGACAGAACCGCTGAAGATGCTTCAGAGAATAAAGTGAAACGCGTTCTGAAAATAAAACAACAAATTCAATTGCATTGGCGTGACAATTATTCATAAAAAATTAATATTATATCACGCTTTGCTCATATAATTTCTAACCAGTATAGTAAGGAAAACACAAGAGCAATACAACTCTAAATTCAAACTACCCATAACCTTGACCAGAATGAAACCAGCAGCCCTGGACACTTAGAACTAGGATATTGCGGAAAGGAATGTGTGGTTTCAATTCTATGTACTGATCTGTGTAACATTCATAACTTGAAAAGAAGGAAGTTAAGAAACACTTTGTTATACCGTATACATGGATAAACGACAATTTTAATGTTATGTACTTCATGTGTAATTTTTTATATATATGGTATGACACTTATGTAAAGAAACAAAGAGCTGAAATTCATGAACTAACATAAATAAACGAGGAAAGCAATTGTTTCCGTATCGTGTTAGTATTCGGCAGAAAAAGTGTTTTGATGTTATTGGGTTAACTGTAGTTTGTGAAGAAGAAATTTGTCCAGGTGACTGCAGAATTTGGATGGTAGTACCAAACGCAAATGACCTAGAGCTTATTTATAAACGTTTCGCGGGAAACAAACTGAGTAATATTATTACTGATACACAATAGTTCGGTGATATAAAAACAACGTGCTCAAGACAAACTTCAAGTCTTACCACTATACCTGAAGATGGCGACGGAGTTTTATGTCGTCGAAATATTGTGTATCAATAATAATATTATCCGGTATGTTTTCCGAAAAACGTTTATAAATAAACCTAGGGTATAATTTTTCAAACGAAAAACAAATTGAGTCAATATAGAGCATGTTAGAGGATGTTATACAAGGGGACATAGTATTTATGGTGCAGTAATATTTAGAATGATCGTTGATTTTATTGCATTTACTATTTCTCACCCACGTCAAATAATAATACTACTGAGAGTGTGTTGAGATTACAAAACACTGTACAAAGTGACCACTCATTTCATGCCAAGCAAAGTACTTTCATGATTAACAAATTGTTTTGTATCTTATTTCCATTTTTTTCATCTTCTCCATTTTATTTTCGACTGTTACTTTCCACCTGTTACTTCTGTGATATCTTCTGTTTGTTATTTAGTTAATCTAAGCATTACCTCCAATTAAATATTTTAATTTTTAAAGAAATCTCAAATTTTCGACTCTATTTTCCAGACGATGTAAATGCAGCTCCATATTTGAATAGTCTCATGTTATCTTTAACTCTGTGGAATGTAGTTCATAATCCTCTGTCTGACAGTATGATTACTGGTCGTTATTGAAATAGTTCAATACGTTATTTATTTTCGTGAAGTCTTTTCTAAATTCTCCTATAATTGTAACATGATTTGAAAACATTTATATGAATTTAGAAACAACATTAGTTTTCAGGAAGAATAAAAATTCTGTTTCATACCTACAAAACGATTCATAAGAAGGAAGATGGTGTTCATAATACTTTGCAGCGGAGGACTCGGAGTAAGTGAATTTAAGATATGGACGGGTCAGGTGGTGTTTGGTGCATCTCGCATCCCGCCTCGCCCACGGACACTGCGGCCCAGTTGTGAAATATAAATGCGAAGCCGCAGGATAATGCCCCACGGAGCCAGCCTCCTTTATATTCCAAGATACGACCAAGCAGCGTATTTTAACTTCTTCCAACTGCGCCTCTGCGGCCGCGAATAAAACATTTTCACTCCGGAGCCAGCCGCGGCGGAGGCACTTCTGTTTGTTGCAAAGTTAGATCCTCGGTACGCGCGGCAATCTCTCCATAAAAGCTCACTACCGATCTCATCGATTCTGCTTCTCAGTAGCACGAATAACTGGGACGAATAGTTCACAAACTCTTCCACTCAAAGAATTCAGTGACTGAAATAAGGTATTGCTGACTATTATGAAATCAAATGAGTAGGTAACGTAAGTGACCACATGATCGAGAAATATGATACTATCATAGGTCCTATAAGTAATATACTCGTTGATGTAAAACATAAACGGATTTCTCCGGTTTTATTCTCCGCGTAATGATTTATTTTACAAGTGCATATTGATGGAATGATGGCGATCATCTCCTTTACCCGATGATTCAGGTTTGGTGGCTGCCATAGAAGGAGATACTACTCTTCCATCGCAGATTTCATAAGAAATTTTATTGCGGTGCTTTCCCCATACCTTCCCCAGCGTTGCATGAACTGCTCGCGCTATTGTTTTGTGTGGATGACTGTGACATAATTGCTGAGTGTAATGTATTGTATGCGTTTAGAATGAATGAAAGATGAAAGAAAGGAGAGGGCGATTAAGGCATACTCCTCCGAAAGACACCCAAGGGGCCGCCAAGTATATCGTATCCACCCGACGGACGAACCTCGATTAAGTGTTATATGCCGTCTGTGATTATTAGGAACTGTAGGCCACCACCTCTCCTACTCTACCGGACAAGTCCTCATGACGAAACTTTTTTCCACCATCAGGACCCGAACCAGTTAATCATCATCAAATTGCCGTAAACACCTAAGACAACAAGGTGCGCTACTGGAGGTGTAGAAAAAGGCACTTTTGACTGTAGGGCTTCGAGTGCCTGTTTCCATGCTTACTGTTTTTTTTTTTTTTAATACTGGCTGACATGTAATATGCTGAAATCTTTTTCATTATTTAGAAAAAACGAAACTTCTATGCTATAAACGTTACTAACTCCTTGTCGTATGACATGAAGAAATAAATGAAAGATTCAACGACACAGCTTTAACCAAAGGCTTCTATATTTGAAGCGATAGGTTCTATGCAACTTCATTCCAAAAAAAATTTAGATTGTACCCTGTATTTCAGATGACTGTGAATAGGAAAGTAATAAAGCAAAACATTTGTTGGGATAATGATTTGAAGAAAGCGTTGATTGCAACATATCGAAAATGATAGCCACTATGTGTTGAAAAGTAGAGATTGTAAATTGCGACGGGGCGTGGTGGGTAAGTGGTTAACGCTCTGGCCTCGAATTAGGGAGGACGGTGGTTCGAATCCCCGTCCGGGCATCCAGATTTGGGTTTTCTATGGTTTCCCCAAATCACTCCAGGCGAATGCCGGGACGCTTCCTTCAAAAACGCCATGGCTCAATTCCTTTCCATTCCTTGTCCCCAATCCCATCCTTCTTCTAATGACCACGACGTCGACGGGGCGTAAAGCCGTAAGTAAAAAAAGAAGTAAACTGCGAGCAAATTTTGCTGGACATATGACGGTATGGAACGAATTGATGGTACATAATATTCTAACCTACCTTCATTACAAGCGAAATTGTGAATAGTAAAGATCAGATGCAGATGTTTATTTAACGAAGAAGGTGATTAATTATTGCAGATGATACTTAACGTCAGATTATTGAAGGAAATGTAAAAAAATGCAATTAGAAATTTGAACTTATGAAACCGTGGGTAAACTGAATCATACGGTGATATTTTCCAGTATGTGGAAAAATGAAAGAAATATGTTAATAAATCTTGAGCAACAAAAACAAGTCGTTTAACATATAAAACGTAATAACAATATGTAAAACTATTTCTGTTTGGTGTATTTACGGATATCTTCTAAGTTTTGTGAAAACGGATTCAGGAAATATTGAAAATATTAAACTCATCAGTATACTCATAGGATACAAAACGTCAGTTAGTGGTTACTGATAAGAACACGGAGGATATTTATATTCATGTTCAACGGATGAATATGAATTCCATTATATCTATTGAATGGAGAAGTTAAAGGCGTCTGAAAGTACTAATTAATAAACAAACAATAGACTAGTGTTATTGTGATCATACCTACATCGGTAGGACAATCAATTACGGCTTCAGCGTCTTGTTTATAAATGTACTACAATAACCTGTTAATGCTACATATTTAAATTTAACAGCGAATGCAGTTAAAGCAATTGTGTTCAAATGTATTAAATTTGTGGATACTTGTCTGTGATTGGTACAGTAGATATGAAGGTGTACTGATACGCTTTTGAAAATCATAAATATTTTTGCACCTTTATTTGTTCCAGAAATTTGTAATCGCTTGTTTGTATCCGTTTCAAAAATTAGTATCAGTATTAACTAATTATCGTCTTTATAATCAAAGTGACACATTTAGTTATAAATTTTCGTTGTGTTTATGTGCAGTGCGGAATAAAGTAGAGGGTGATTCTAAAGTCACTATACATTTCAGTGATATAGTAACGGAATATTTGTTTCTTGCAGGTAATACGACAGAATGCTAACCAAAGAAGAGGTCAACAGTGTACGGGGCCTTCTTCTTCGCAAAACAAATCGTTACTGGAACCACATTCCTAGATATGTTGGAACAGTTTTTGGAGCCCCAGTTGATATCTGATGGGATTATGGATACTGTTGTTTTTCAACAGGATGGTGCACCACCCCATTTTGCCCTCGTTGTTCGGGATTATCTTAATCAAGCACTTCCCGGCAGATGGATTGGTCGTGCCTCTCCACTGACTTGACACCCTTAGACTTTTTTGCATGGGGGTTTATGAAGTCTAAGGTATACCAGGTGAAGATCCGCAGCACTGAGCACTTAACACAGCGGATTCGAGCCGCAGCTGCTGAGATTACACCAGATATGCGTGGGCAGGTTTTTCGGTCTACAGTGGAGCGCTGGGGGTGTGCCTAGACATGCAAGGTGGTCACATTGAAATGTACTGAAATTATGTCCTATTGTGACATAAGTTTCAGTGCCATTACATATTGGTTAATAAAATTTGTTTAAGTACAAAATGTATAGTGACTTTAGAATCACCCTGTATTTTATAATTAAAGTTTTCTAATTGTTTTATTGCGTCGCTGAGTCGATTACATGACTCTATTAAAGGGAACATCTTCTGTTAAAAGTAAAGTTTTGATCTCTAGTAGAATGTAATTAAAACGTGAGGTTGATGATACGTCCATCATGTTTGTATCAATTTTATAAAACACATTTTCTGGCCCATGTATAGATGACAGGACTGTCAAATGCTCTATGAAGAACATTAAGTTTTACTCACCTGATTTTTCTAGTTTGGATGTTCAAACGTATTGTAATGGACACTATTTATCATACCGTAATTTTTTTAATATTACATGTAATTAGTATAACTAGACGAATAACATAAAGTGATTATTTGCAACAAGAAAAATCTGTTGTAGCTCTTATTGGCTACTTAGTAATTTACGGAGCCAGGGCCACATTTATGCATGGGCTATGTAGGCTGCAGCCTATAGGCGCGCACCACTAAAAGATGACTCCAAGCGTGGTAGGTGAGTGGAAACGCTATGGCCTCTCATTTGGGAGGACGCTGGTTCGAATCCCGCTACGGCCATCCAGATTTGTGCTCTCCATGGCTTCCCCAGATCACTCCAGGTCAAAGCTGGAATGATTCCTTCAAAAGGAAATTTAATTTTTTCCCCTCCTTTGCCCCCAATTCTTTCCCGTAGTAAAGACAGAAAAAAGAAAGAAAGAATGAAAGAAAAAATAACACCACAATGGGGCCATACCACGAAAAACTAATTTTTTGCATCTTCAAAGAAAGTACCTTATTTCCGAACCAATTTCAATACCAAAAGTCCCTAAATGCGGGTGAATAACAAAAACAACGATCGCGTAATCGCGCTTCACTCATTTCAGTACACAAATACCGAAAGGTAACGATGAGGATTTATAAACCTTGTAATATGAAGTGAGGATATACTGTGGTCAGGGAGTATGCTACTGTCACCGACCTCAATAGCAACATACATTCCCTACCATTTATCTCCGAAGGGTAAGACAAACAGTTTAACACTTCACTTTCACTATAGGTCTGATTGTTTTGGAAAGTATTATATTTGAATTATAATAAATAAAATTTGCTTCTTTGTTACATTTCTTTTAAGTCTTACATTTTGCCCTACATGTTTATTTTAAAGTACATAAAAAAATTGAAATATTGATTTTTGCATATTTGACAACATAGACATGAATCTCAACTTTTTATTGTTTTTCTGTTATAATTTTCCATAGTAATGACAATAAATTATGTTGAATACCTTATTGATATTGACTTCTATTAATTTTTATCTCTTCGAATCATTGACTTGCAAATAAGATGTAGTAAAATTATCTACGTTTTAATAATGAATTCAAAATGTTTAGTTAGAAAATTACTGTAAAATATTTCAAAATATTTGCGGAGACCGCCCACACGACAGATTTAGCCTAAATACTGCCCAGTACAGAATTAAATTAATATTTCACCCAGTGCACAACCCAATAATGGAAATTAGAGCTCTACCACTAACAATTTTGTGTTATTTTAATGAGAGCAGCAACTTGAAACCACACATTTATCAGCGCAAATTTTGTTAATGATGACTTGTGATTTTCAGCAATTATTGACTTCATTATAACAGCAAAAGGTCGTATTAAATTTGTATGATTTATACAAACAATAGCAGCAGAAAATTCCTTTCCCATTGCTGATTATTTACTTTAGGAATTTCATCGGGTTTGGATGATTATTAAGAATAAACATAATTTTTATGCCGATACATAAAACACTCAGGCTTTCTGGGATATTCGGAGCAACTTTCACATTAACAATTTTACGACTAACACTCCAGTCTGTGTGACGAAGTACAGTCATAAGTTTGGGGGTGGTATCTGCTCTGCAATTGGAAAGAGGATTTACTTTAGAGTTGTTCTATTTTCTAAAGAATCAGTTCATACACAATTATTCGAAGGAAGAGGTAATATATTCTTTGTTTAGCACCTTATGTTTTCCCTATTTGAGTTCTGCGTAAAAATTACGTGTTTGGGGATGAAAAGATTATTTGAAACACGACTCTGTGTGTGTGGAGTGGTCATGTGGATCAGTGATTAAGAAGTGGAGATCGAAATATTCCCAGTTCGAATACTGATCTCGGCTGGGATTTTCAAAGGCCTTAATCTCTGCAACAGCTTGCTGTGCAATTTGAAGTACACCAGGACTCTTCCGTGGTTTTCATTCCACGTTAAACTGTACCCTGTAAGATTACTGGATTAAGTAAGTTAGCCACGACAAGGGGCACATTGCTCGGCGAAACGAAAACCCTGTCACCTGGCGGCTGAACATTCCTTCGGGACCTAGCGGCTAACAATAGGCCCGTTTACACGTACGCGCCAAACTGCCGGTCTGGAACGGCGCTCCGGACTGCCGCGCCGGAGCGTGAGGTTGGACCGTCGCTCCTGAAGCGTGCGATGAAAAATGGTCAACACTCCAGTCGCGTGCGCCAGGACTGCGGGTTGGAGCGTACGCGCCAAAAATGACCGTTATCCCGTGCCGCGTGGACTTTCCGCCGGGTTGGAAAGTTTTGTAGACGGTCCAGCTTGCTACATTCGGTTTTCAGGTCGTTGTTGTTTTTGTTAGTTGTGCTGTTGTTTATACGTGTATATAAAATATCTTCCAAAGAAATGACATAAACTGAGCAATATTAGCTGCCCCCTTTTTTTTTTGTACAGAAAGAATTAAATAAACAAAGTGTATATGGGCGGAAAGATGGCACGAAACTAGAGATCTATATGGACACATGCCTCTTTAGTGAAAGCAACGGGAAAATAAATGACCCAGATGATTTTAAAAATTGTCTACGAAACGACAATTCCATATATAACTACATTTTAATAATAAGAATATTTCATTAAATTGCAATGGAGCGCACGCTCCTGTGGCAATTTCCCTACACACCCAGCTTCCCCCTTTCCTGCACCCACCTACATTTGCCCTCTACAAATTTCGACTTTAAATTCTTTCAACGTTTTTGGTAAATTGTTCATCATTTCCCTTTGTAGCTTATTCCAATACCTGACACCCTTACCTAAAATGGTGAAGTTAAAGTTAGTATCTCCACAAATATCAAAACAGGACACAGTCATGAGGAAGATCATAACTGCAGAGTAATGTTTGCCTCCTACTCTTCGTTTTTTGGCAACTGAAATATCCCTCCAAGATTTGAAATTGCTTGCATTTATTTTTCTCAGTTCTTTTCGAATTGCCGCCGAGTTTCTTGAATCCTTTCAGTGACGAAATCTTTGTTTTCACTTTCACATACATTTACCTTGCTGAATTCTACTAACTAATAATATGTACAATTTTTTAATTTTTCTATTTGTAGTCATTTGATTTTTTTAACCTTCCACAAACATAGAAAATTCAAGCTCTATAAATCCTTCCAAATTATCTCTTGACCACATTTCTCAAGATTTATATTTTTATCTGTTTAAGCAGGGTAAAGTTAAATAAAGTCACCCAGAAATTCGAACCAACAACGAACTTGCACTGACGCATCAAGACTGCAGACCGACAATGCACGTGTAAACAAGAGGCCCTGTTAGACCTGCGCGCCAGATGTGCGCTTTCGGAGCGCGCGCCAGGCCTCTCTGACCACCGAGCATTTACACGTAAAGGATTGATCCGCGCGCCTGGAGCGTACGCTCCAAAACCGCCGGAAAAACCGTGCGTGTAAACGGGCCTATTGCCATGCGATGCGATGAATTCTGCGTGTGTGAACGAACAGAATATCATTAAATATGGGAAGCGGGATAAGAGGATTCGAATCGTCTGTTACTCGTGAACCATGTATGTTTTATATAAATGTGTTAAGTGTTTTCTATTTCCGAAACACAAATTTTTTGGAAGGAAATAAGAGATCAGTATTGTCATCTGTGCGACTATAAACTGCGATCTGGACGTAAACCACAACCAAAACGAAATGTCAACCCATATTTGCAGAAGTTCTTAAATTGCAATACAGCTAATCCCAGTTCTCTGTTATGTTTCTGAGTTCCAAACAGTAACAGTTATGCAGCTCTGCGATGAGCCTGGTAATGACTGTTGACATGTACCGGAATGAATATCAAGCAGAGAGCCATTTATAGAACGACTTAGGTAAAACACTTAATCTGAATGGTCATGCCGGGAATACAACCAGGGATCTTGTGGATATCAGACCCAACCGTAAACTTCCTGACTGACATCGCTATTTCTTGTTATTTTTCCTATTCTTCCTGGTATAACCTTCTTATTTAGTTCAATCAGTTCTTTTTTTTTTTTGCTTGTGGCTTTACGCCCCGTCGACATAGAGGTAATTAGATGGGAAACTACTGGGTAAAGGAAGTGGATGAAATTTAAACATGTAATTTTGAAGGAACGTTCTCAAAATTCGTCTGGAGTGATTTTGGGAAACCATGGAAAACCGAAATCTAGATGGCCAGACAGGGATTCGAACTCACGTTCTCTCGAATTCGAGGCTCGCCTACAATGCTCAGCGCAGAAAGCAACTCTGGAAGCACTATTCTGGAATAATCACTTGATCTTTGTTCAGGTTACACATCGCCTCGATTTGTCTCCTAATCAATTATTTTTTTTTTTTTAATGAGATGTATGATCGAATGTTACATCTCCTCTGCTTGAAAATACAGGCATGCGGTGGACGGTTCTCCGCACAGCTGGTAGATAAATTGCCTGCTGCTGTTAGATTCTGCGTTTCTGAACAAATCTCGTGCGTTGGTACGATTTTGAGGTACATAATTTAAAAGGTGTCATGCCAAACACATTATTTATTCCGTGCGTGTGGAATCGAATAAACACATCTGAAAGCCTCTGTAACACAGTGTGGTGTGTTGTGGCCGACCACACAGCAGCAACGATTAGGAATCTGTTATTATCGGTGGCAAACGTCAGAAAATCCTACCTAATGGTAATCCATGAAGCTAAATACCGCTTTTCCCTTTGGAGCAGGCGTTGAGTAGCATTTTTTTCTGATTTGTACTTTTGTTCTTGCTATATGTTAGAAAGAGATAACATAGTTGCTGCGACATATGTAGGGACATTCTTATTTTAGGAGTTGTTCAATGGGTAGTTAAAATTTAATTTTTTTAATTTTTTTTACTTATGGCTTTACGCCTAGTCAACGTTGAGGTCATTAGAGGCGGGATGGGACTGGGAACAAGGAACGGAAACAATTCGGCCATGGCCTTTTTGAAAGAAGCATCCCGGCATTCGCCTGGAGTGATGTGGGGAAACCATGGAAAACCCAAATCTGGATGCCCAAACCCGGATTCGAACCTGCGTCCTCCCGAATGCGAGGCCAGATCGTTAACCACTCACCCACCACGCTCGGTTTAAAATTTAAATTTTGCGTTCATGTTGTCTGAAGGGTATTACGTGTTAATTAAGAATTGACTAGTCAGTAATCGTTTGAATAGCGAGATTAAAAGAACAGTATACTCTAGTTCAGTGCCGTGAGCGGTAAAGATTGGACCGAGCGTGGTGGTGTAACGGATAGCGTTCTCGCGTTGTATTCGGGAGGACGGCGGTTCGAATCCCCGTCCGAGCATCCAGATTTGGGTTTTCCATGGTTTCCCAAATCACTCCATGCAAATGACGGGATGCTTATTTCAAAAGGCCATGGCCGAATTCCTTCCCATTCCTTGCCCCCATCCTTTCCCATCTCTAAAGAACTCGCTGTTAAGAGACGTTAAGCAGTTAAAAAAAAGGTTACGATCGGGCTTACCATTCGGTAAGACGCGGATTCAAATCTCCGCCCTGGCGTCTTAACATCAGTTTTCCACGGTTTCCAAAAATCACTCCATGCGAAAGACTATGGCCGTTTTCCTTCCCGTTTCTTACCACAATCCTCTTCCAACTCTAAGGATCTCGACGACGATGAGGCGTAAAAACGTAAGCAAAAAGAAAATTCTCAATTGTGATGTGTCGAATGCCCCATAAATTTCACACTGATACTTATAAGCGACCCAGTTTCCATAACTTTCACCCACAGAAGATCCGTGTTCAAACCGTCCTTTAGCGTTCGTTCACTCTGAAGTCTCCTATAAACGTCCGCGGTCCAATCGTTTGTCTTCTCTCAGTTTGATCAGACCCGCAAATCGGAAGAGGTACGTTTACCTTATAGACCAAAACAGTCCTTCGAAAATTGTTTAAGATGTTCGGATAGCCATTTCACAATTCAGATGCAATTGAGAAATACACCGTCAGAAGCTAGAACAAGTCTAAAAATCAAGCTAAATAAATTGTCCGATTTGGTGACAGTATATATTGATGCCAGTTGTGTTTTATGAAAGAAATCTTAATTTGGTTTTATGTTTTTAAGTACTGAACACATTGATTTGTATCTGGTGATATTGTACCGTGCAACGCCCCATTTAGCTAAATAGGAAAGGCGGTTCTTGTACGGCGGAGATTTCCAAAATGGGTTGATTCCAAGTTTTGAAGAAATTTTTTTTTTAATACATTACAAAGATCATGAATTCATTCATCTTTACGCAACACTCGAAGAAAGAATTAATAAAAAAAATATTCAATCATGCAAAAAACGCTAAACCAAAAAGTAAATTATAAATATGATCTTGTTTCGTTTGCAGGATTATGACAGTCAAATACTTACAGTATAATACAAATTGTATTATTATTTTATCATTTTTCCTAAAAAGTTTTACCCTTAACTACCATCGACTTTAATATCCTGTTTATCTGATAATTATTGAAGCTTACTATACTGTAGGTATTCCGCATTTTTTGCTGCCAATTATAATACAAATTTAAAATTTCTGCACATTTAAAGAAAAGTTTTCTAACCAAACATTAAGGTAAAGAGTTGAGGGAGAAGGAGAACAATTTTATTAAGTAAGAAGGTACTCTCCAACCTGAAAATTGAATTAATAATTCAGATTATTGTGTTCAGTAGACTGACAGAAATTATACAAAAATCATAAAATGTATTCGGATATCTCAAAAAGTTTTTATTCGTTTGACAGCTGAGTTTTGCAGTTTTCAGGTAATTGTTGATTTCAGGACACTGCTATCATTATATTTAATAGCTATATCACGATGTTTATTCTACAAAATAGCTGATTATAACATTTATTTATGATATGAAGATAAGAAAGAGGCCAACTACCATACTTCATGGAAACCTCGTCAATGCTAAACATTTTATCCTTCATAAAAAGAACTGTTACTATTACTAGTCGCTGGTATAAAGTCAATTAACTTTATTGTATTAAAGATACTGGATAAATTTCGATGTAAGGAAAGAAATCTACAGTGTCAACAATTAATTAATAAACTACTCAGTATTTCTGTTTAAATAGAAATATAATAGAAACATAGTTTACTTTCTTCATTTTAGCTTAAAAAATACAGCCGAAAGTGATTTGATCTTGTGAAAGGGAATTCAAATACTTCGATACTTTCCAATAACTAGAACAACAGGATAGTTTATTGAACCATTCTCCGTTTAAAAAATTAGAAAGCTGAAAAGACCCTGGAGGTATTCATTTGAATTGAAGCGACAACGAAACAATCCTAAGCTGGTGATACTGGAACACAATGTACCTGACTGCAATATGCCACATAAAGAAAATAATTGCATGTCACAGTATGGTCTAAGTGATCTTCGTCTTCTCAATTAAATTAATTTTGCTGTCTATGATTAGTTAATGAAGCCCTCGTCAGGTGGTATCTCTAGGAAACAGACCAACACTGCTGCAGTTTATTACAGTACAAAAAATCAGGCAGCTGGCAAGACTGTTGGGTATGGGGTAAGGAGGGTCGGAGCCTGGGTTTGGGACCGGTATCAGGGGTGTTCGGGGAGCGAATGGGCGGCTTACGACGATCTGCAGTGCGGAAGAAGAGGCAAGGCGCATGGAATTGCCTTTGAATTCCATTCAGAATCTTTGTAATGCTATCCAACATCGGTGTGTAGGACTGAACTACACACCTGTGCAACAGGATTCATGTCAGAGCTGCAAGTAGGGTTGTCTGAACAGCGAAAAATACTGAACTGCACTTAAAAATTATTCTTCCAAGTATCATGTCTCAATCCTTCAATCCTACTATTCCTATCATATATTCTTGTTACAAGCCACGCCCTTTTAACAGTCTACACATTGACTAAAACTGTATCCCAGTGAATTGTTAGTTAGTCTGATTGGTTACTAACGTAAAAATTCTTCCTGTACCGAAGTATACCACACTCAATATGACCAGAAAATTTCCATAATTTCTACATTTTTTGCCTGCAACCATTAGTTCAATAATGGGAAAAACCGGGAAAGACATTAATCTACACTGGCAACTAATTTTTACAATCAGGAATAGATTTTAAGCAGCGAAGGTCAATGAGTATGAAGAAGGCTATGTTCTGTTTTCATTTAAACAAACTGACTAATCGCAATTTCCGTCTATAGAATTCAAAATTTCTGAACCTGTGAAAACACTGCGTTTCGACAGCCGACTCTGTGTTCTCTGTAGCCCGGATTCCAAAGCTTACCACTCCACAGTAGAACTGTAAAAGACAATAGCCATCTTCATCTTATAAAGACAGAAGAGCCATCTGTTGAATCGAATGCCTTCCGGATAGTCCTGAGGTTTAGGTAGCATCAATATTCATTCTCATCATCTTTTGCATTCAGGGAGGGGGGGGGGGACTTTAAAATACATTTGACCTTCATCAGAAATGTACCTTCTGACATTCCTTCAAGTATACAACTGACGATAAAATTTCTGTCCTTTTCCTTGCGTGGAAGATAAGAAATTTTTATCTCTGTAACCGCAAACTGTTTAATGGTTCTAATCTCAACACTGTGTTTATAAAAGTTTTAATATTATTGGCTTAGTTCAAAGCTTTAACGCCTTTGTCCACCCACAAACCTAGTGGCGTAGTCGGAAGACATATGGAAACTTGTTATGAACTCCTGCGACCTTCGACTGTTTCTCCTCCACATCATCGTTTACGTTGGATGCGCTCTTTCGACTATTCCTCACTTTATGTTTCCTTCACCGTCTCCTATATCTGAAAACACCGGCCTAACTTTATTCCAACATCACATATTTAGGACTGTGCCATAACATCAGATCCCTGAACTCAAACATTTTAATCATCTCCTCCGATAGTTCGCAAACCCTGGCCAACTCCTTCTCCATTTCAGCGGCTAGATTGTGGACTAATCTTTTCCTGAAAATGAGAACTACAGAAAAAAATCTATCAATTTAAAAATGTTTTGAGAAAACATTACTTATCGCTGCATTAGATGTCTATTCTCCCTCTCTCCCCATGTTTCACATATTCACTTGTATTAATTTCTGCTGTCTATGTATAGTTACTCAGCCTTCACTAGTATTAGTTAATGACATTTTTCACATACTTCTTCAATGCTTACTACGATTAGTTTAAGCCACCGACTTGCTGATTCACTAGTTACTCAAAAATATCGTTAAAATTTTAGTTATTAATTAATTTAAGTAAACTTTGAGATGGGTGTTGTAAACTGTTAATCTATCTGAAGTGTAAATTATATTTTATAAATATCTGGTAATATGTACGAGATAATTCATGTTGGCAGGCTAATTAAACTTTTAAAATAATAAAAGAACCTGCACGTAAGTCACCGAGCGTGGTGGGTGAGCGGTTAACGCTTTGATCTCGCATTCGAGTGGACGGCGGTTTGAATATCTGTCCGGGCATCCAGATTTGGGTTTTTCATGGTTTCCCTAAATCACTCCTGGCGAATGCCAGGATGCTTCCTTCAAAATGTCAAGGCCGCATTCCTTCCCGTTCCTTGTCCTCGGTCTTTCCAACCTGTAATGATCTCGACGTCAAAGAAGCGTAAAGCCATAATACAATCCAAAACATATGAAGTTCTGGTTAGTTAATTGCTTATTTGTGAAGACTGTTAGAGGTTTCTGTCTGGTCTTCTGAAAAAACGACACGCCATCCCTGTAACACACCGTAGACTCACGTTTTGATCTTCCGTTTACAACTTAGAAAATAATATAAAATTTCAACTACGATTCATTCTTGTAATTTTCACCGGCCTCGAAAGAAATAAAAACAAGCTAGATGTAAAACAAAACTAAAACACCAGAGGTGATGGAATTCATCCCTCCCTCCCCCCCTCCTCCCTCTACACGATAGTTACGCGAGAAAAGCAAATAGCCTACGTCGATAGTTTCTCCAACTGGAAGGCAGTTGCTTATAAACATCTAATTCTTGTTTAACTTTAGATAAACTTCTTCTCTCTCCGGCTATTTTGATTTTTGAAAACTATATTATGTGTATGGTATCGTATAAAATTCGTTCATGTACTGTATATATTTTTAACTGAAGAGTGTCTTTGGTGCTGCTATAATAGTCAGAAAAGAATTTAACTGCAATAGAAACGAACTGTTCAATTTATTGGAAATTCTAAATGAAAAGTGAAATTAACAAACAGCACAGATAAGTAAGATAATGTTGATATTAAATATATCTTGAAGTTAATCATTTTTTTTTTCAAATTTCAACAAAAGAAAGTTCATTTTTTCATGCAAAGTGGAACAGGCAGGAAAAAGCAATAGAATCTGTCAGATAACAGGTGAAAAATGTTCTCTCCGTAATACTTATAAAGGTTTTTTTCTTTTTCTTCGCGATTTACGACTCGTTGGCGTAGACGTCATCAGAGGCGGCAGAAGCTTAAGGACTGTGGAATGCATGTAATTCGGCGACGGCCTATTGAAGGGACCTTTCCGGTATTCACCTTGAGTCATATCGGGAAAACTCTGGAAAACCGAAATCTTGATGGCTGGACGGGGATTTGAACCCGCGTCCTCCCGAATGCGAGGCCAGAGCGCTACCGCTCATACATCGTGCTCAACATACTAGTCGAGTGAAATTTCATGACACTTCATGATTGCTTCTCTACTCTACAGAACAGATAGCTCGAGTACACTTACACGTCTGACAAACCTCTGTATCTACGTCAGGTGAAATGGCAGTTTGATGATGGTGTTAAGCTTTAGCAGTGTATGCTTTTCTAGTTCCCCCAATAACGATTATGTGTATAAGTTGCAAAAAAGGTATATAGATAAAATTTATAATTCTGGTTTCACTGTTTAGTGACATGGCATGTAAGTCTTCAGATATATGTCGTTACCTATAACAATAAAGATAATATGATTTTCAAGATTTATGATTTTAGAAGTACAACAATCATTTGTTCATTCGAATTCATTCAAACTTCGATAAATTTGAAACCAAATATACAGTTACTTTACAACGAAATCTGACTTACGATGTCAAATTAACTTATCTAAGCATATTTATAATGGTTGTAATTTACAAATTAAAAATAAATCACTTATTTATGTTTCTCAAAATTTTATAATCTTAAAGATTTTGTTGGTGTGCTTTATCGCAACCAATTTGGAACTTAGTTATTAACAATTACATCCAAAAACTGGGTACCAAATTAAACTGAATAAAACCCAACGTTGTAATGATCTAGAAATCCAAAAAGAGAGAGCCATACTCAAAATTTCATAACACGATCCTTTAATGTGAAAATACATATTTTGAAAACACAAAATAGAAAATCTTTCACATCATTGTAATATTCTTCCGTTACGTCCGTCGTTCACTTCGTCGACATCGAGGTCATTAGAGGCGGGATGGAACTGGGGACAAGGAACGGGAAGGAATTCGGCTATGGCTTTTTTTTGGAGGAAGCATCCCTGCATTCGCCTGAAGTGATTTGGGGAAAACATAAAAAACTCAAATCTGGATGCCAGGACGGGGATTCGATCCCATGTCCTCCCGAATGCGAGGGCAGAGCGTTAACCGCACAGAGCTTCGATTTGCGAGCATTCGCCTCTGTCGTGGTTAACCTAACCTGCCGCGTCTAGGGGACCTACGGTTAGACGTGGAATCCGAACCACGGAACGCCCTAGCGTACTTCACATGAACAATGTAAAGCTTTGCCACAAGTGACGGTCAGTTTTAAGGCAGTAAAAATTCCATCCGAAACTGGCGCCCTTCCGTTCCCCAGCGATGCACCTTAATCACCTGAACCATCAGATGGCTCGGCTGTGTAATGACAGCATCAGATAGGCTAGGGTGATTCCTGTATTATAGGCGAAGCGGAGCCTGTTAATGTTAGTAGCTTGCTTGCTGTGTGGGAGAGAGCGTTGCTAGGCAACCGTCAGCGCTCACATTAACGCAACGAATTGAGGCCAGGCGAAGCTACCAAGCAGGGTCAGGGCATATACACAATGCGGTGACCTGGCAGGTGCGAACTGTCTTATCAGGGCTTACGACAGCTACGTTTGTAAATGATGCGCCACATCTTTGAGATTCAGAATTTCTACTAGCAAATAAAACATTCTGGAAATAACTGTCGGTTATATGTAAAGTCAGTAATTCGCAAGTCATTTCTCCGTAATACTGGCTTGAACACGTAAATTCCGTTCACCTCGCGTATTAAATGGCAACGTGTCATATAATTTTTTATGGAGTTTTGGATGAATATCTTGAAAAATACTCTCGCAGTCATTTTTTTTTTTTTTTTTTTTTTTTTTTTAATTACGTATCTTATAAATCACAGACCGAGATGGGAGGAGGCCGTTTTCGGCCTCCTACCTATCATTCGGGAGGACGAGGGTCAAACCTCGTTCGGCCATCCTGGTTGAGGTTTTCCGTGGTTTTCCTCAACCACTCTAGGCGAATGCTGGGATGGTTCCCTACAAGACCACGGCCGACCTTCCATCCCCCCTCCCTCCCCGTAGAGAGTAGTTTGGCTGAAAAGAGTCTCCTGTGACTCTCCAGCAGCCCGCGTCCCAGCCTTCAGCTGGGAGGAATGAAATCACAAAAAAAAAAATCATAAATCACAGACATGCGTTAACACTTCCTCTCCCATTAAATGGAGAAATTATTATTATTATTATTACTCCGCGATTCACTAAAAGTGGGTGGCGGAGGGTGCATTAAACCAACCCTAATGTGTAACCATTGTGAATAGAAAGGTATATACAGGATATGGCAGTAGACACCCGTGGGCTATTTTTAGGAACCAACCCGGCAGTCACCCGGAGCGATATGGGAAAACCAGGGAAAACCCAGATCAGGATGGCCGGGTCGGTTTCGAGATACTTACTCCTATCGGAATCTAAGTTCTCTCGCTCAATAACTCCTTCCTATTCCACTTCCTAATCGCTAGTGGGGAAAAAGAGTATAGAAATGAATCGGTTCTGGCCCTGATTTCTCTAATCTTATTTTCTCGGTCATTCCTAGATATGAATGTAGCTGGTAGTAAAATGTGTTTGCCGTCATCCTGAAATAGACCAGTCATGAATTTTTCAATCAGCTTCTGCCGAGATCAACGCCTTCGGTGTTCCAGGTCATCCCAACCCAATTCATCCAAAATCGCATCTACGCTTTCCCTCCAGCTATATATACATGTATACAGAACAACAATATTCTGAGTGAGGACGCACCAGAGCAATCGATTTAACTTCCACTGTACATTGTTTTAAATTACGATCCAGAACTCAGAGCATATGATTTGTTTTCCCAATTACCAATATGTTCATTCCACAACAAATTGTTACGAATTGGTACACCTAGGTATTTAGCGGAATCTACCGTTCTAAGGACAATACCATTAATTTTATACTCAGAGCTAAATGGTGTCGATGTTTTACTTATATGAATGACTTGGCATTTTTTAGTGTTTAGTTCCAGCTGCCAGTCCTTGCACCAAGCGATTATTTTCATAACATCGGCTTGTAACAAAGCGCAGTCGTCCTGGGTTTTTATTTCACGGTAAATAATAGCATCATCGGCAGATAGTCTTTTTTCCTTTATTATGTCGCATAAATCATTAATGTATATGAGAAACAACAGAGGCTCATTGTATAACGAGTTGGATACACAGGTGTCGTAAAGCTGCAAAAAATACGAAGAGTAGAGTTTTCTTGATCTTCAGGGCTCCAGGCATCTAACGTGTAATTGTGGCTAGTCAAGAAAATCGATACGTACACAATATACGTCTGCAGACAATGTACAGAAACGATCCTATATACAGTGTTGCGGAAAATACAAATCACAGTAAGTACGGAATTTATATTATATCTCTCTTCATTAAACACGGCATAATGTTTTAATTTAAGTTTGTTAATTTGGAAAAAGGAATTAGGCCACATTTCTGTTAAGATTTAATTGTAACCTCGTTAAAAAATTAATTCATAATGTCTGTTATTGTCTGTCAATGACGAGATTGTATTACGTATTTAAGGCTCGACTCTTACAGCAATCAAAGGCTGGATGTTGTGGACCATTTCCTCAATTCCAATTTAATGAGTTTCTGTAAATAATTACCATCAGACCAATGCAATTAAATATTTAGTTCTTTTATTTTAAAAAAGAAAAATGTTATGTAATGACTTACATCAACAAAAATATGTACAAAATTGCAAAAAAAAAAAACAAACTAGGACTCAACATAGCATTTAGAACTAATAACTCCCTAGAGCAAAATACCACAACAACCGGAAAACTAAAAGCAAAATAAAAATATATACACAAACAATTAAACCATTTCAAGTGCACGCCCGTCAGCAAGAATAACATGAAGTAGCCCACAAAACCCTAGTAAAGTCAAGGAAATTTAAATTAAAAAAAAAAATCTGATGCACTGATGAAACAAAGTGTGATGCAATAATCACAAGCAGTTATCAAACCCTGTTGTTTATAGTGTAAAGGTTGGACAGTAGTGTAGCGCTGTTTAAATTTATTTTGAATAAAAAATTGGAAAAGAGTCAAACACGTTCAGAATTAGAACAACACAGCAAAACAACAGCTAACCTTAAGACCGAACAAATTTTAAACAGAAACGCATATAACTAAAAAATAATATCCAGAGTATTCCAAATGTGCCAAATAAAAAATGCATGAATAGCATGCGGAACACCGCTGAAGATGCTCCGTGTTAATAGAGTGAAACGTGTACATAGAAAATAAAAGGAAAGGAAAATTCAATTGAAGACCCCTGGACGCTGTGGAAGAAGCTCTTCCGAATTGGATCGCTCAATTTATTTCTCCTTCCCATCTGGTAGTCTGACCAAATATTGATCGATTCTCGCCACCAACAAACAGAAATATATCCTCTAACTGCCCATTCAGCGTTCCTTGTTTTATCCTGTCCCATCGTATATAAAACCTATCGATAGATCTATGGATTGGTTTTGCCTATCCAAGCCATTGGTAACTTTGGCCGGTTGCACGAAATAAGATTCACCCTCTCCCGTCGGCCCAGTCAGATTTGGAATTAGCATGCATTTTATTTAAACGTTTCAGTCTGTGAGACTGAACAATTGCTTAAGAGACGAGGTTCATTATAGCTTGTCCTATTCTATATTTCCACGATTTTTTTAAAAAAAATTTGCCTCTGTATGTATGATTTGATTCATAGATTGGATACATTGAAACATTCAGTGACTAGGCAAGGTGTCATCCTTCGATTATCTTCTGGTAACTTCTTCGATTTCAGAGTGTTTTATGCCACAGTGACACACTAGTAACAAACAGTCTAAGAGTCCAGCTTTGAGAAAATCTTGTCCTAAACAAGGTTTCAGTGCCCATCATAATCTTGACCGACTACATTACGGCGGATCATGTAGCATGGCGACGTTAAACTCAGATGTTTCCCTCGTGCCAAAGGAAGTTGGAATGAACGCAGAGGAGTGTAGCTCAACTGCTAAGCAACTGCCATTCACTGCTTCGTGAATGGATCAGAAGCTGTAATGACACATTACAGCCGTGTGATGTTGCAGCCACGTAAGTTTGCTAACGGATTAGTGAGGCTGCAGCTAGATGCAGACAGGTAGCTGTCGCCCACAGGAATGTGGCAACCCCTCGTATTTCACCGAATCCGCTGGACCGCTAGGCGAAGGGGTGGCGGACTCGCTTGAAGGACACTCGGTTGTGCACCTCGTGGCTGTACGCACGGACGTTGGAAGAATACGCGAGTGCGAGTGTGAGTTTTTTCAGTCCGTATCTGCAAGGAGCAGGTTCGTCGCCAGACTGCGTCGACATCTTCCCGTCCTAGCTGCTTGAGGGGTCACTCTACGTCTGTGCTGCGTCGAACGTGAGGCGAACACGACGCCACCCGTGAGCTGATCAGACCACTTCCCGCAGTCGTGTCGTAAGAAGCCCCACCACGGACCTGCCCGTAGCTGCCGTCAAAGGAGCAACAAACGGTATTGTGTGTGTTGAGTGCATTCTCCTACCGCGGTCCACTAGCCCAGTAACGACCCTGATGAACAACAATGTATGTCGGACAGTTTACAATAAAAAATCACATCTCTGAATCACGTCTAACTAATTAATACATCCATATGAGTGATCTAATAAATATTAATTTTAAATTGGTGCCTTGATGATCAATTCACATCCTTCATGATAAATATTAATAATTGATAAGTTTTTAATAATTTAAAGTAATTAAATATTTTCTGATGTCGCAATTAGCGTGACACTTCAAAGCGAAGAGTGTAGTGGTGATTAAATACACTGCCTCACAAAAAACTGAAGCACCAAGAAGGGTTAAGAGGGAATGTGATTATAAAATCGAATCAAATTACAAAGAACATGGCAGAATTAGTCCACTTATCAGTATGACGTCGAACCTCCTCTGGCCTGGATCCATGCACTGATTCGGTTGGCAAGCGTGTCATAACGCCGAAATATCTTCTACTAACGTTAGATGGCCCGCATCTACTGTAACTGGTCCTTGATATCGTGGATACTAAAAATGGAACGTGTGACCTGGTCCCAAGGGTGTTCTATCGAGGACAGATTGGGGAATCTTTGTGGTCAAGGGAATGCTTCAATATCACGCAGACTGCTCATAGAGATACTTACCGTGTAGACGAGAATTGTCCTGTTGAAAACTGGCACCACGGTACTGTTGCATGAGAGATAAAACATTAGAACATGCTCAATCACTACCAGCCGTGACCTGAGGTCACACCCGATGCTTCTCCACACCATGACGCCACGAGCAACACCACTATGCCTCTCCGAAACATTGGAAGAGTGGAACCTCGCCATACGTGTCGATGATGGTCATTCCATGTAGTGTAGAACAGCGATTAATCGCTGAATATAATGTGACGCTGTTCAGGCAGTGTATGTTTGTTCAAGTTTCTTCAAATCTTTTATTTCCGTTTGATATTTTATCAATCTCATCAAAGTATAAGCAAAGGGTTTATTTGAAGCATAACTCCGTAGTTGAAATGTTCCTCTCTTTTTGGCTCGGTGATGTGGGCTGTGAGCTGTGTGCCTCGAGACGTTGCTTCCATCTTATTTGCCGCCTCTCTACTTCGCCCGCGCTCATTGATCCAGGTCTTCGTGACTGGAGACGTACTCTCCAGACTTTAAAGCGATTCTTAAGTTTCTCCTCCAGAAGGAAATGAAGTTGGACGCAAAAAATTGCTGGAGTGCCGGCGCTCTGAAGTTGTTTGTAGACTCGTTCAATTCATCTTTCACGAGTGTAGTCCATTAGTCGGAGAATAAATTACTTTAGAACGAGCGAAGACGATTAAATGACCGGAATATATAGATTTAAAAGCAAAGGGCAATCATTAAAAACGTTATATCTCCTAATTAAGGTATCTGTACTGCTTCGACTGGTTTGCATCATGCATTTTTCTGGCTAGTAAAAAAATATTTTAACCGGCTTCTGTTGCTAGCCTCAAAACTGCGGTTGATGAAATATAGTGATGCGTCCAAGTTTTATGACTTGCAAATATGAATTTCACCTACAGAAAATGTACATAAATACAAAATTTTTCTATTCCACACACTGTGAAATAAATATATTTAATTTGAACTGCATATCAGCCATGGGTGGATTTAATTGGTAATGTAATACTTAAAGTTACTCGATTATAAATAAAGATAATTATCCAAATATTAATCCACTGAGCAGCCTGTATTGGTTTTCAATACCTAAAGAAATGGAAACAGGACATTGTACTTGATCAAAGAGAGCCAATAAGCTTGCTTACATGTTAAAAACAGTTTCATGAGTATGCATGAGGTTGATTAAGACGTAGTGCCTCATCATTCCCTTTCTGTTCGGACAAAATATCTTATACCGAGATTTCTTGAGGCCACTCAGTGACCCAAGATGACATTGCAAGAAGATCGTTCACTCGAATTTCAGGACACTGGATACAGGATAAACATCCTTTTTCAGAATTTTGTAATCTTAGAACCGTTGTTTAGTGAACCACAAAGGTGAATAGGTCTCGTTTTACATATAATCGAAATTTAAGGCACCAAACAAGATTAATTTTGCCTAATTCGACACTATTAATTCAACCTTACGAGAATTATTTTGTCCACTTAGAAAAAAAGAAGCCATACTAAAGGTTTTATACTGCAAATGATAATAGCACAAAGTGTTCCACCACATAGTTTATAGAGCAGTCTTTCTACGGGTACACGGTATTTTGAAGGAAGCATCATGGCATTCGCCTGGAGTGATTTGGGGAAACCATGGAAAACCCAAATCTGGATTACCCGACGGGGATTCGAACCAGCTTCCTCCCGAATGCGAGGCCAAATCGTTAGCCGCTCACCCGCAACGCTCGTAAGGTCCTGTGAGAAGCGTATTTCCAGAATATACGGTGGGGAGAATAATGAACGTAGCATCCGAAATGTCAAATCTAACGTTGCTAGTCCTGGAAGCGCTAGAAGATAGAGTACTGTCGTCACGTTTCTAACATGTGGGCGAGCGATGAAAATATAGTCCGTAGCTTGCTATAAGAGCTTTCAGTCATGTAAGAGGTTAATACACAGCCGTAGAGAATTGCGGTCACTATTTCATTAGAAAGTTATAAATTATTCTTTCGATTGACAACAACGAGAATAATGCAAAGGAATAATGTGTAAGGATAAAGAGGATGACAAGTGACACATTCTGAGTGGTTAAAAATTACCTCGGCAATAACAGGCGGCAATTAGAAGACGAAATTTAACAACCTTAGATTGTACAGTACTTTGATTTCAAATGACTGTATCGATGCTATTAGCGTTTGGTCTAGGCATGTATTTTCAGTTAAAAGCTATAGAGCCAGAGTGTTGGGTGAAAGCCATTTGCAAGAGTCAGTTCGCTTTCATTGCTCATGCTCATATAATTCTAGATCAGTGATTCTCAGCCTTTGGTTCGCGGACCATCTGTAGTCCGAGAAGATAAAACAGGTGTTCCGAAGGAAGGATATTAAAAAGTTAATTGTAATTGAATTAAAGATATCATAACAAAAAATGGGTGCCGTTCTCGTACCACATAAGGATATAGGCGAGTATAAACTGTAATCCAAACTTTCTAAAAACCATGAATATTTCAACGACCATGAAAAACTATATTTACAGATATGAGTATGTCGCTGCATTGTTATTACATTAGTCTATTCGCTAAATGCATTTCCAGTTACCATGCAAGAGAGCAGCGTTTCTTTTATGGATTAACAATGTTTTATGAGTGTCTTGTTGTAGGTGTAAAAGTAACATTATGTTAGTAATTTACACATAGATAAAAAAAAAAACTAAGGCCCATATAAGTATGTAGAACTAATTTTGACATTTTATTGGCCATCAGGTTAAAGAAAAGTCTGAGAAACGCTGCAGTAGAATATCAATTATTACCTAATTTCAGTACTTATCTTAACAACTATCGGCACTGTGGTTGGTATACCTAACTTCTATAAAAGAGAAAATAAGCTGTTTATACATATGTGTGTGTATGTGTCAATTGACTATTCAGGTCAAACAGCCAGCTCAAGTGTGGTTATTACAAATTTTTGAGTGTATATTTCTCAAGTACATTGTTATTATTAGCTAGCCTCGAGCCCGTCAAAAATGACGGTTTGAACGCAATATTCTGGCAGTTCGTTTGTTAGCAGTTGGTTAATTATACAGAATTGTTATTACATAATGCTAATGGCCTTGATTTTGCAATGTTCTACATATTTCATTTGCAGTTCACATAGCCGTACAGTAGTAAATTCTACTGAATTAGACGACGGAAGTATAGAACCAATGAAATTAAAAACAAATTAGGAATCCCAAAAACTTTTGCTATCCATGTAATATCAGTTTTATACCCAGTACAGGCACAATTCAGCACGTTAAATACGCAACTACTTCCACCCGCATAAATAATACCTTCAGTAACATGGCGCTTATGAAAGCAGTTTAATTGGTTTGTAAAACTCATTTCAGAGTGAATTATGCTGTAACAAAATGTGTCCGTTGCAATTCTGGTCGACTTAACCAAAACCTCCACTAATGTTGCGTTCGAAAATCATACCTTCTATTACACTCATATGAATAACGTTGGGCATCACCTTGGGTGGTAGTAGGAATTTATTCAGGAAAAGCTTGTAAGGAAAAATTAATAACGATGGGGTCTACTGGAGATCGCGATTCCGCCAAAATAACATTCAGTAATGATGTAATAATACTGCTGTAGTTAATCGCAAGACACATTATTTGCAAGCAGTAATTCCGTTGTAATATAGCCTGTGGACTACCATTATTTTCAAGTAGAAATTAGGTTGTGTTACAGCCAGGACTGGTAAAAAAACAATTAAATGTACTTCGGAAAGTATTTCTAGAGGAGTCTTGAGTTTTACCACGGCAATTCCTGACGGAATCGCGATATCCAGTAATCCCGATTTATTTACTTTACTTTATTTTACTTTAAATGACGGAAAGTCAATATCAAAAATGGACAACTGTCATTTATTTGAATGATATATTTCGCGATTCGTACATTTCGTATAAACTTTCTCTGACTTTTTAATAAAGTCCATTGTTTCTTATCTTCTGTCAAAAAAATTCTTAGGTTATCTTTTAACTGATACACGTAATAAAACGTAAATATAGAATACCCTTTTCCTTACATGAATTTTGCCATCTAGTTGTCGTAGCAATAAAAAGCAATATGTAAATTTAAACGAACGTACCAATTGTAACTTTGTGGCATATAATTGCCTCGCATTAATTTTTTTTCCCTTGCTCTTCGTATGTTTGTGTAGCTACTTCAACAACAGACTATTTAGTTTTATCTGGCAATGCAGTTACGTTAAAGCAGAGACCATGAGAAATTAAAGTTTCTTAAATGTTACTTTATAGCGACTTGTTACTGAAAAAGAGTCGTAGTTCCATATTTATTCAGCCGAAATATTTTTTCAAATTTTTTTTTAAGAATAAAATGCTACGAAAGGCAAGCTTAATGCCTGTATTATGGTGATTAAATTCTTAGCATTTGATATGTATTAAAATATGTAAATAATTTCTAATATCTCTGTTCACTGCTATTTTGCGGCAATAATATCGTTGCTGAATTGCGAGTGTCACATCGCTTATATAGTAAATAGTCATATCCTTGATGATTTAAATCTAATAAAAAGATTATCTTAAATCTCATTTAATAGCTAACACATGTATCAAAAACTAAGGGTATCATATATAATGGCAGTAGGAATTTATTCTAGAAAAGCTTATAAGGAAAAACGAATAAGTCATTTTTAATGATTTCTTTCGTTATATGAAATCGTTACTCTGGTTAGATTATCGGAGTATTTGGTTAGGAGTTCATATAAACAAATGCATTTTACTTTAGATGACGAAGACTATAATTTCGAAAACGGATAACTGTAATTTATTTGACTGATACATTTCGCGATTACGTACGTTTTCCGAGTTTTAATAAACTTCATTGTTTCTTATCGTCTGCCAAAAAATTCTTAGGTTAGTTCTTATCACTTACACAGATAAAATAGCGTAATTATTGAATACCCTTCTCCTTACATGAATTTCTGCATCTAGTTGTAAATAAACAAAAAGCAACATGAAGGAACGAATGTAATATGGTGGCTGTTGATTGGCGAGTGAAGGCTGGCACGTGACTGTTCTCTAGCCAATAGCTATAGAAGATGTGCGCCGTCTTCAGATTAACATTTTATATAAGAGGATTACGGACATATACTTATATATTCATGTCCTCTGCCGGACTCGGACCGGCGACCGTCGGCAAGCGGAGCCAGTACTGTAGCCCCTACGCTACCGAGGCCAGCTCAGCTGTTCTAAACTTACCCAGCTTTATGCTATAATCAAGAATCAATGACCTCACGCAACGCTGCCTGACTGAACCCACACAAATATCCACAATTCGCATCCATGTGGTGCGACCAGCGCAGTTGTGTGCTTAGATCCTCTATACGCAGGATCGGGGTATGTCGTTCTCTGTTCAAAAAATCCAAGTTCGAGCGGGTTCAGGAGCGGTTAATCTGCTTCTGCGTAGGACCTGCAAAAAAAAGGTTGTTTACTCGTGTTTTGCTCTAAAGACCGAGTGATAATGGTTTCAGAATAAAATAAATTACACCTGTGTACTGTGACGCACCATTTACTGGAAGCCTGGTCGTTGTAGTGATAATCTTTTATACTTAGTCACAAAGGGTCTGATCATAACAGTTCTCGGGAATGAATAAGTTCTAACCATTGTACTCGTTGCATTCCACTACAGTTTAATTTTAAATTTCAGAGAAGCGTTTTTCGAAGCTGCTGTTATGTTTCAGACTAACTGTTGCCTGCAACTTGGATCGCGTGGAATGTTAATGTGGAGACCACACCTCTTCAATTAACATCTTCAAGCGCTACATGATCCAAGGCTACTGTGGCTCTCTAAACACAAATTCTTTTTGCATAAAGTGTCTCGTCAGTAAACAGGAACTTATACATTGGTTATTGGCCATTATTATTTTGCAGTTGGTTTTTAAACGCTTGAAAAACCGTCTGTTAACAACAATTTTTTAATTCATATAATTTCAGACGTGTTTGTCCTTATGGACTGGGGCATCAACAGTGAGAATTTTGGTAGGAACAGTTACACATTGGTCGGGAACATCACTATTTGCATTTTTGTAGATCCCGATCTGTTTCTCAGGTTTAACATTTTTTTTATTATTATTATTATTTGGGGGGGGGGGGGGGAAGGGTCAATATTTCACTATTTTGAAGTGGTAGAACTTTCAACTTAAAAAAAAAACAAAGAGCTACAAGCTGTGTGAAAAAAACTGATTAAAAATACGACCATTTCAAAAACAGTGAAATAATAGGAACAATGTTGTACCACAACCACAAAAGTGCAAATAGAGCTGTTCCTGATCAACATGTAACTGTTTCTACCAAAATACTCATTGACGATTCCCCTTTCCATAAGGCCGAAACGCGTCTGAAATTAAAAAACTGTTGTTACCAGACGGTTTTTCATTTACATCTGTAACTTAATACGACCAAAGAATGCGACACCACGTGTACGCTGATATCACGATAGACATTTCTACGGGAAGAAATGATCACTTTAAGATGCACATCAAATTGAAACATACCCATTTTTGCCCGTGTCAGCAAGGGCTATACACTAATTAAAATGCCATCAATGTACATTTGCGTAGTATTTGCGTCTAATCCGTTCAAAGAGAATTTGTCCTCAATTTCTCATGTTTTCCACGTCACATAAAAATGAAACATACCTTACTTTATCCACGGGATTACAGGATATGCATTAAACAAAACTCCATCAAAAGACCACCTGGGAATACCATTAACGAGGTCGTCGCCCTTACGCCGACCACGTGGTGTGTTGTTTTTGCAGGGAGAGGGGGGGGGGGAGGATTTCTGGGTTCTGTTGTCTTTAGCATAAAGTAAGTGCACTAAAGAATGATGATGCGGACCTATTGTACGCTAGCATGCGGTGCCAGCAATCAGTGACCATACCTTAGCACTAAATTTGCCTGTAAAAACTCGGAAGTGGATAGAAAGATTTAGTGGTTTATCGTTTAAGGGTTACCGATGGTGATGGAGTTATAAAATTGTATATGCAAAATGAAGAATAATTCCACTGTAAATCATCATCTATACACAAATTTTTGTAAATCGAAAAGTGGAGAGGTAGGTGTAGATGTAAAAGGTATATAACTAAAAACATGAATGGAATAAATCGCAAATTTGAATCCTATCATTTTCTTGTGAAACAGAACTCTTTGTAGTAGTTATTGAAGGACAAATTACAAAACAACGATATTTTGCTTTGACTGGTGAGTTCTATAATCACATTTCTACTTCCGAGTTAAAGATATGGTGGATTTCTGCACAGTTAGATGAAGATGAAAAGTAACTCCCAGCAGGAAAGTAACACTTGGAGAGTCTTCAAGATGACTGTACAATATTCTTGGAAACAGTGAAGATACAAAATTCTGGCATTAGTCGTGATGCTCAGTAAGCATGATTAAACAATAGAGACGAAAATATGTGGCATATTCTGTCGGAATACTGGCCTCCAGTTTTTGTTTACAGCAAGAATGTTTAGTGAGAGAAACGGGCGAAGATAAAACAAAATACCGAAAGGTGGGTAGAAGCATGGCAACAGTCAGTTCCCAAAATAACAAAAGGAAAGCAACGAAACCTCAGGTTTAAACTTAATTAGTATGCGCAAATGGGCGGAACGTTTCTAAGAACTAATGAGCGTATACGAAGCGATACTTCTGCAAAATAAACATCAATTACAGGCAGCAATAAATTAGTAAGAAACAAAGCAATTTTGATACCAGCGAAAAATTAAAATCCCCTTGGGGCAGGTAACGTTAAAATATTGGCGCGATTGTTCAATGGAGCACTCGGCAGTGCGTTGGAGCCTTGTCTGCCATTTTAAACAACAGTTTTCAGGCAAACGATCGCCAACGATTCTAAGAAGGCATTTATTACTCAAATTTAAAACAAAGGAGGCAGACGAGGCTGTTGAAATAACGGGGCAGCTGCTTTAAAACATTTAACGGAGAAATCGTTTGGAAGAGGAATAAGCGCATGTCTAAATTGTCCTTTTTTGGGCACCAAATACGAACTTGTTATCTCGTCTCTGTAAAATCTGTGGGGAAAATCTAGTGTTGCCTCATAAATGGTATGGGACCCACATTTTGTGTATCATATTCCGTGAGGTTATTTATCATTATGAATAATCGGTATCGTCTTCTGTGGATGAGATTACCTCCATATGGTCACGTAACAGTTACTGTTAATTTAGCTTCGGAATAAGCTGCCTCATTCTTTTTTGACCACATTTACCATATTTATACTTAGCTTGAAGCGTATTTCACAACGTTATGTGTTTTAAGATTAGATTTGATTCTAGCGAAATGTTGAAACTAAGTCATTCCAAACTCTTTCTTTACGTTGGTAATAATAAAACAGTTGCAACGACGCGTTGTTACTGTCTACGAGAAAACCTTCTGTCCGCCTTTTTGATTTTCAAGATTCAAAAAGTATCTACATTGTTAGCCTTTAATAAATGACGCAATCCTTTGTAGTCAGGGGTTGATGACTGCAAAGTACTCAGAGGCTAAAATATCGCAGAATTTAATTTTGTGTTGTGCTGACATGGGTTTAATACAGCAGAATAAAAAATTGGCTTGCCATTTCAGTTTAATTACCACCGCAAAGCAAACGCGCAATTATTAATTTGAACGTAACCGTTTGCGTTCGTATGTTTGTCAACAAAGCTTGGAATCCCGTAATACTGTTCTAAAATTCGTAATGCAAATGTGTGCCCTTTGTTTGAGTCACGTTAATAGGATGCGTTGCCTGAAAAGTTAGATAAAAGCTCATACGAAATAAATATCACATATTCACTTACGCGGCAAGAGGACTAACTGGTTTACATAAAGCGGCCTAACTAATGACTTGTACAGGTACAGTTTTCTATATTAATATTGTTAATTACATTTGAAGCCGGAAATATTATCCTTAGCTCTTGTCGGATCACCTACCATCCACCGACAAGGAATTATGTTCAGTCTCCTTACCTCTGGTTCAAAGCAATACAATTACATAGGTATAATGCGGCAGTGTCATGTTTCAGTGTTTCCAGAGATTTTACTGTTATTGGCAGTTACTAGTTTTAACATTTTGTGTTTATTCGTAATTCATGTGAGCTTAAAACACACAATATGATCTGTAATAGAGGGAAAAAATAACAAAAGACTGTGGAATTTTTTTTTTTTGGTCGCGATTGGTTTAACATTTTGGGTAAGTCTATTTTTTTGTTACAGTTAAACTTTTATTAGTACCTTAGACTGTTCCCTCCACTAACATATCAAACTATCCCGCTTGTCTTAAAATATGACCTACTATCTTTTCTTTCTGTAAGAGTTTTCCACAAATTTCTTACCACACTCTACGTGTTTTGAAAATGATGGGGGAGGAAAAGAAGTTTGTGGAAAAGTCTTACAGAAAGATCAAACTGGATTGTAGGTCACATTTATAAACATAAGGGATTGGTTAATTTGTTAGTGAATGGAATAGTCGAAAGTAAGAATAGATGAAGCTGGTAATTGAAGATGTAGCTTGTAAAGAGTGTGTTGGGATGAAGACGTTAAGGCCATATAAGAAGGGATGGAGGATTGCATCAAATAAATTATTAAAAGAACAATTAGGGAGAAAGGATAATCATAAAGCAGTAACATAATTTTATTTTTGGAAAGAAGTCTTGCAAATGTGATGGTATGTGGTAAATTGGTTTCTAACTTTTTGTTACCCCAGTGTTTTCTAGTATGAACTTTTTTCTTCACTCTGCAGAAGTTTATTATCTATATTAGAGATCATGTACCAGCATATGAATCATCCTGCGATGGCAGTTCCTGTACAAATACAATTTTTGTTTCTATTGTTGCTGTTGTATAAGAAGATAATTCCTTGCTCTGCTATGCTCTGTAGAAGTTTTTAGCTTGTAGTCTGATGTGTGTAATCGAATATTTCCTATAAATTGATAAATTATTGATACAATTTTGATTACATTGAATTAATAAAAACAACATAAAAGTACACAACATAAATATATATTGAATGAATGATGATTGCCAAATGGGGAGACCAAAGCTTCAGCGCCGCCGTGGAGGGACAAGTATGAATTGAAGGAATTGTTTGAAAATTCGACCAATTACAAATTTTGATGTTCTATATTTAAGGAAGAACAAGAAATAATGAAAAGTATGTCGATATTCTGCGGCCGATTTTTTGTGATGTTATTTATCAAGGTATCGTCTGGCATCAACCTTGAGCTGTTTCTAGAAATATTAAAAAATACAAATTTTAATAGCCTACCTGTGTCAAAATCCCATTTTACCAAATGATGTGATCGATAGCTACCACCTTCTCACAAAGCTTAATATGATTTCCCATTAGCCTTACCGTGTATTTTAGAGTTTTTACTCATTTTAAGATTGTTAGAAGGATGAGTACATTTAAAATATATCATTATCTTGGAAAAAAATAATTCTGAGAGCAACGAAAATCGGTCGTGAATATCGCATCGAAAAAGCTAAGCCATTACAATAACAACATCTTGCCAGACGAGAAATTAAAGTGAATTTGCTTATTAACAACTAGCTGGTACCCACGACTTCGTTCGTGATTGTAAAGAATTCATATTGATAGCTATAGACATCTAACCACCCTAGTGCACGATGGGAGACTCGATACTATTACCACACACAAGTACCAGTCTTCTGCGCTATGTAGTTCCGGCAGCAAGGTAAAATTTACAGATACACACAAGTCTTTGGATGAAACACGAAAATATTCATGATCGACCAATTTCAAACACCATATCTCACACACTCCCACAGTTACCGAATTTCGGCCAACGTTGTGATCGATGGGAGACTCTGTGTTACTACCACAAACAAACGCCAGTGATCTTCGATTGACATGCGTCTTTGGCAGAAATATGAAATTGCCGCAGGTCGACCATTTTCATCCCCCATATCTTCCACACCCCCATAGCTACAGACATCTAACAACCATAGTGCACGACAACAGACACGATTCTACTACCACACATAAACACCAATGCTCTATGCTATGTAGTCGTGGTAGAAAAGTGAAATCTGCGGAGACACATGCCTTTCGTCGAAATACGAAAATATCCTTGGTCGGCCACTTACAACCACCAAATCTACCATAGTACCACAGTTTCTGAAATTCCGCCGCTGTTGTGATCGAAAGGTGACTCTGTGCTACTACTATACACAAACGCCAGTGATCTGTGATCTGTAGTTTTCGCTGAAAAGTGATACACCATGACACTTTTGTCTTTGGCAGAAGTATGAAATTGCCACAGGTCGACCACTTTCAACCCACATTTCTCCCACACCCCCATAGCTACCGACATCTAACAACCATAGTGCACTACATGAGATACGATTCTACTACCAAACACAAACACCAATGCTCTATGCTATGTAGTTGTGGCAGAAAAGTGACATATGCGGAGACAGTCGAAATACGAAAATATCCTTGGTCGGCCACTTACAACCACCATATCTACCACAGTACCACAGTTTCTGAAATTCGGCCGCTGTTGTGATCGAAAGGTGACTCTGTGCTACTACTATACACAAACGCCAGTGATCTGTGATCTGTAGTTTTCGCTGAAAAGTGATACACCATGACACTTTTGTCTTTGGCAGAAGTATGAAACTGCCACAGGTCGACCACTTTCAACCCACATTTCTCCCACACCCCCATAGATACCGACATCTAACAACCATAGTGCACTACATGAGATACGATTCTACTACCAAACACAAACACCAATGCTCTATGCTATGTAGTTGTGGCAGAAAAGTGACATATGCGGAGACAGTCGAAATACGAAAATATCCTTGGTCGGCCACTTACAACCACCATATCTACCACAGTACCACAGTTTCTGAAATTCGGCCGCTGTTGTGATCGAAAGGTGACTCTGTGCTACTACTACACACAAACGCCAGTTATCTGTGATCTATAGTTTTCGCTGAAAAGTGATACACCATGACACTTTTGTCCTTGACAGAAGAATAAAACTGCCACAGGTCGACCACTTTCAACCCTCATTTCTCCCACACCCCCATAGCTACCGACATCTAACAACTATAGTGCACTACATGAGATACGATTCTACTACCAAACACAAACACCAATGCTCTATGCCATGTAGTTGTGGCAGAAAAGTGACATATGCGGAGACAGTCGAAATGCGAAAATATCCTTGGTCGGCCACTTACAACCACCATATCTACCAAAGTACCACAGTTTCTGAAATTCGGCCGCTGTTGTGATCGAAAGGTGACTCTGTGCTACTACTACACGCAAACGCCATTTATCTGTGATCTATAGTTTTCGCTGAAAAGTGATACACCATGATACTTTTGTCTTTGGCAGAAGTATGAAACTGCCACAGGTCGACCACTTTCAACCCCCATTTCTCCCACACCCCCATAGCTACCGACATCTAACAACCATAGTGCACTACATGAGATACGATTGTACTACCAAACACAAACACCAATGCTCTATGCTATGTAGTTGTGGCAGAAAAATGACATATGCGGAGACAATCGGAATACGAAAATATACTTGATTGGTCACTAACAACCACCATATCTACCACAGTACCACAGTTTCTGAAATTCGGCCGCTGTTGTGATCGAAAGGTGACTCTGTGCTACTACTACACACAAACGCCAGTTATCTGTGAACTGTAGTTTTCGCTGAAAAGTGATACACCATGACACTTTTGTCTTTGGCAGAAGTATGAAACTGCCACAGGTCGACCACTTTCAACCCCCATATCTGCCACATCCCCATAGCTAACGACATCTAACAACCATAGTGCACGACAGGAAAGACGATTCTACTACCACACACAAACACCAAAAGTCTATGTTATGTAGTTGTGGCAGGAAAGGGAAGTATATGGAGATACGAATTTTTGGTCGAAATATGAAAACGCCCTGCACTGACCAACTTTAATCATTATATCTCCCACATACCCATAGCTATCGGCATTCGGCCAACGTTGTGCACGACAGGAAACTCCATGCTATTTCCACCCACAAACATCAGTGATCTGTGCTAGGTATTGGTGGCTGAAAAGTGAAATATAGGAAAAAAACACGTCTATTTTTATATATATATAAGATTAGCTGTAGCCTGCAACTTAGTTAACGTGTGCTGTACGGACGTGTCTCTTAACCCGATCACGTCACAGTTAACAAGCCGCAAGCGAAAAAATAAAAAAATAAAATAAATAAAATAAAATCGACTGCAGAATTAACTAAATCTGACTTATAATTTTTGAAAACTTTTATCTTAAATTTCTCAACTTTCCCACTTCCGACCATGGGCTGTGCATTATTCGAAATCCCATCAAAAGTTGAGCGGTAAATTTTCCAAAGAGACAGATAGAATTTTGGTCAACTAAACGTAAGCTACTTTTCACAGTCGAAATTCTTTATACATACTGTCGGTTATAAACGTTATTCCATGATACAAATTTGATAACGGCTGACAGAGAGACGGGGTTGGGTTCGCTCTACAAGTATATGGATGAAATATCTATTGCGGATAAAGTAACTTGTTTTTGGTAGGGTGGGGGGGAGAGGGGAGGGGTCTTCTTCGGCAGATTTCACCCCTGCAATAATTGCGCGCAAACCAATCAGGATGTTAATTATTTCCTGTGAATCGTTTTATATCGTATATTTATGTATATATGTGTACATCCTCGTTTCAAACCTATCTAAGAGAAATTTTGGCATAAGTGGAATATATATAATTGCATTGGTGGTATAGATGGAAATCATATTCGCATAACAGTACGAAATAAGAATGAGTCGCTATTTTTAAATTTAAAAAATTACTCTTCAGTTGTTTCTCTGCTATCGTGGATGCAAATTATAAGGAAAGGAATCTGATAACGGCATATTTAAAAAATCAGCCATGGGGAGAAAATAGCATCAAACTTTCCACCATTTTGCCATTCGTATTTATGGCGTTACCCCATTTTCTGATTGAAGACGATGCGTTTGCTCTTAGTGATTATATGATGAAACCATATTCCGAAAAAGTTGGAAACCGTGGACCACGAGCGATAGAATTTTTTTTGGACTAATAAGCCAAGTTTTTAGGGTTTTTAATACTCCTATAACTGTAGCGCCAGATATGGCTGACGACCTGATGTTATCAACATGCTGTTTACATAATTTACTTTATGACAGTCATCATGAAGCATAAAATATTCCATTTTATAGTTACAGTAATAATTAAACTACCAGTTGGGATAACATGTTAAGATTTTTTCGTTTTGGAAGATATTAAAATAATCGAGGATTGTAAGATTAGAGAAAAACTTAAATATTTACCCTGCAGTGAATACGGTTTAGTGGCGTGGTAAGAGGAAGACATTAATAATGGATTCCAGCCACTGACTTATATAAAACCAAATAATAAATAAAATATATGCTTTTGACCGACAGACGATATCCTTTACATTTTAGTAACATATTTTTGCAAAATAGCAAAAGAAAAATGGCTACAAGAAAAGTGTGAAGAAGTAGAAAAGGAAATGGTTGCAGGAAAAGTAGATGTTGCATATAGAAAGATCAAACAGAATTTTGAAGAAATGAAGAAAACAGGTATGAACATTAAAGCTGCCGATGGGAAACCTCTTTTAAGGTCAGAAGATAGAGCTAACAGATGGAAGGAATACATTGAGAAACTGTATGTTGGGGAAGACTTGAGCAATAGTGTATTGGAAAAGGAAGGCGATGTCGACATGGATGACCTAGGAGATCCTGTTTTGAGGACAGAATTTAATAAAGCTCTGAATGACTTGAAAGCAAATAAGGCAGTTGGAATTGATGAGATCCCTGCAGAACTTCTTAAATCTCTAGGAGAGGAAGGAATCGAAAGATTATTCAAGCTGATATCAAAAAGTTATGAAACAGGAGAAATTCCAGCTGATTTTAATAAAAATATCATCTTCACACTTCCAAAGAAAGCACAAGCTGACAAATGTGAGAATTATCGCACAATTAGTCTAACATCACATGCTTCAAAATTGCTGACCAGAATAATATACAGAAGGATGGAAAGGGTAGTAGAAGAGATAGTAGGTGAAGATCAGTTTGGGTTTAGGAAAAATCGAGGTACAAGGGAAGCAATTCTGTCTTTAAGATTAATACTTGAAGGGCGGATCAAGAAAAACAAAGATACTTTTATGGCATTTGTTGATTTAGAAAAAGCTTTTGATAATGTTAGGTGGGACAAGATGTTCAAAATTCTAAAGAAGTCAGGTCTAAAGTATCGAGATAGAAGAATCGTCTATAAACTATATAAGAATCAAGTGGCTGTGATAAAAGTAGAGAATCACGAGAGACATGCATCAGTTAAAAAGGGTGTGAGACAAGGTTGTAGTCTACCCCCGTTAATACACAGACGGAAAAAAAAATCCCAACACCAAGAAAAAATTATTGTAGAGTAATGAAATTTGGACAATGCATTTGTCAAGTTAACATGTTTAATTGATTAAATTTTCAAGATCACAGGTTAATTTAAGCTCAAGAAAATGCATTTCAAATGTGAAATACTGTTAAATTAATAGCCGGTGTAACCTCCAGAATTTTGAATGCAAGCCTGCAAACGTGAATGCATTGTGTCATACAGGTTTCGAATGTCACTTTGTGGTATGGAGTTCCATGCTTGTTGTACTTGTGCTGTCAATACTGGGACGGTCAGTGCTGGCTGTGGATGATGCTGGAGTTGTCGTCCAATGATATCCCATACGTGTTCAATTGGAGACAGATCTGGTGATCTCGCAGGCCAAGGTAACATGTCGACACTCTGTAGAGCACGTTGCGAGACAACAGCGGTATGAGGGCGAGCGTTATCCTGTTGAAAAACTCCCCCTTGAATGCTGTTCATGAATGGCAGCACTACAGGTTGAATTACCAGACTGACGTACAAATTTGCAGTCAGTGTGTTTGGTATAACCACAAGAGTGCTCCTGCTGTCATAGGAAATTGCTCCCCAGACCATGACTCCGGCCCTGTAGCGTGCATTCCACTGACTACAAGCCATCGCCGTTTGCGACTCCAGTGGTGTCAAGCCAGAGCTCATTGGAGGACGGAGTGGAGATCTGTTGTGTTTTCTGATGAAAGCAGGTTCTGCCTTGGTGCCAGTGATGGCCGAGTGTTGGTCAGAAGGAGGCCAGGGGAACGCCTGCAACCAAACTGTCTGCGGCCTAGACACACTGGACCTACACCTGGAGTCATGGTCTGGGGAGCAATTTCCTATGACAGCAGGAGCACTCTTGTGGTTATACCAAACACACTGACTGCAAATTTGTACGTCAGTCTGGTAATTCAACCTGTAGTGCTGCCATTCATGAACAGCATTCAAGGGGGAGTTTTTCAACAGGATAACGCTCGCCCTCATACCGCTGTTGTCTCGCAACGTGCTCTACAGAGTGTCGACATGTTACCTTGGCCTGCGAGATCACCAGATCTGTCTCCAATTGAACACGTATGGGATATCATTGGACGACAACTCCAGCATCATCCACAGCCAGCACTGACCGTCCCAGTATTGACAGCACAAGTACAACAAGCATGGAACTCCATACCACAAAGTGACATTCGAAACCTGTATGACACAATGCATTCACGTTTGCAGGCTTGCATTCAAAATTCTGGAGGTTACACCGGCTATTAATTTAACAGTATTTCACATTTGAAATGCATTTTCTTGAGCTTAAATTAACCTGTGATCTTGAAAATTTAATCAATTAAACATGTTAACTTGACAAATGCATTGTCCAAATTTCATTACTCTACAATAATTTTTTCTTGGTGTTGGGATTTTTTTTTCCGTCTGTGTATTCAACTTGTATGTAGAAGAAGCAATAAAGAAAGTCAAAGAAAAATTTCGATGTGGCATAAGTTTTCAGGGAGAAAAAATCAGTATGCTACGATTTGCTGACGACATTGTCTTATTAGCAGAGAGGGCTGAGGATATTGAGAAGTTATTGAATGGCATGAACAAAATACTGAAGGAAGATTTTGGACTGAATATAAATCAAAGTAAAACAAAAGTGATGAAATGTAGCAGAAATGACACCAATACTAGCAGATTAAATATAAAAATATAATCTGATGCAATAGGAGAAGTGAGTGAGTTCTGTTACTTGGGAAGCAAAATTACAACCGATGGCCGAAGCAGGAATGATGTTAAAAGCAGAATAGCAGTAGCAAAAAGAGCCTTCATGAAAAAGAGAATCCTTTTAGTTTCAAATATTGATCTAGGAATTAAAAAGAACTTCTTAAAACTCTATGTGTGGAGCACAGCACTTTACGGTAGCGAAACATGGACTTTAGGAATACCGGAAAAAAAGAAACTTGAAGCATTTGAAATGTGGTGCTACAGAAGAATGCTGAAAATTAGGTGGACAGACAAAGTAAGAAATGAACGAGTTTTAGAAATGATGGGTGAGAAAAGAAGTTTATGGAAGAAGCTTACAGGAAGAAGAGACAGGCTGGTAGGTCATATTTTGAGACATGCTGGATTGGTTAATTTGTTATTGGAGGGAACAGTTGAAGGTAAGAACTGCAGAGGTAGACAGAGATTAGAATATATGAAGCAGATAATTGAGGACGTGGATTGTAAGGGGTATGTAGAAATGAAGAGGTTAGCACAGGATAGGAAGGGATGGAGCATTGCATCAAACCAGTCTAAAGACTGACAACAGCAAAAAAAAAAAAAAAAAAAAAAAAAAAAAAAATTCGTTTATTCATTTTGTTGATTATGTATGACTAATAATGTAAGTTTATATGTACGAATAATTTACATTTAAATATATTCATAAGTAGAAGAATAAACTTAAAATACTTTTGTTTTATGTAGCTCCCGTGTTAAAGCGTTCGAAAAGTTTTCTTTAATTTTAAAATGTTGCAGTATGCAGCGTGACCTGCGTCATAAATCATTGAATATGTAGCAGCAGAATTTATAAAATTTTCTTCTTCGTTATCAGAAAAAATCAATGTCACCCAATAAATACGATTCTTCGGTACTGCGGTTAGCGGCACTACTTGTTCGTGCTCGGTAGCGTGGTCTGCGGAGCCAGCAGGGCTCAGCTGCCGGCGACGGTGGTGCCGTGTTTCGAGGGCATTCCCTTGAAAACTGTAGAAACCAGTGCCGACGTCTGCGGTCGGCCTTGAAGAGCCCACTGCGGTCTGCGACCGTGTTCGGAACCGCACCTTTACTTACTTGCTTCCCAATCACTCCACTTATATTAGCTTTGGCTGAAAATGGTCCTCAAGACCCTGCAGCAGTCTACCTCTCATGATTCACCTGGGAAGAATGAAAACCTTTTTTCTAAAAATGACACTGAGTTACGATTAGTGCGATATCGCACTACTACCTGACATTCGAGAGCAAGTAAAAAAAAACTGGGCAACGTATGCTGCGATTTTCTGATTACATTGTGCTTTTAGAGGAATGTAGTAAAGGTACTGAGATATTACTGATTAAAATGAACAAAATACTGAAGAAAGAATTTGGACTTAATATAATCCAGAACAAGACCAAAATGAGGAAATGTATAGATATGGTAGCAATAATAGCAGATAATATATTAAAATAGGATCAGATGTAATAGGAGAAGTAGATTAATTCTCTTACTTAGCAAGTTAAATTACAACTGATGGCTGAAGCAAGAATATTATTGAAAGTAAAATATCACTAGCGAAAAGATCCTTCTTGTTAAAGATAAATCTTTAAATTTCACATGTTTACCTAGGACCTGTTAAAACTCTAAGTGTAGAGTACAGCACTTTATGTTAGTGACTATGGAGTTCTGGAATACCAGAAAGAAGGAAAATTAAATCATTTGAAAGTAGATGCTACAGATGGATGCTGAAAAATTAAGTGGAAGAATAAAGAACGAACTTAACATGTTTTAAAATGATGGGTGAGGAAGGAAGTTTGTGGAGGATTGTCGTAGAAAGAGGAAACAGATTGGTGGGCACCATGTTGAGACATTCGGTAATGATCTCTTTATTACTGAAGAGAACAGTTGCGGAGTTGCAGAAAAGAACTGTAGAGAAGATTATTATTATTATTATTATTTATTTATTTGGCTTTAAGCGCCTAAGCAATATACAACCATCATCCAATTGTACATACATATATAAACATTTTACATGTAGGTAAGAGAGCAAGACTTGACATGATTAGTAAAATATAAAGGATAGAACAAGGTAAACTGATTAATCAGAAAGGAACATTTTTGTTTATCCCCTAAAGGGGTTTGACACATTATGTTTAATTAAACTAGCTCAGACATAATTAAAAATGATACAGTGAAATATACATTATTGTTAGTTCCTTATAGTTGTTTTTTTTTTTCGACATTACAATGAGTAAAATCCTTACAATTAACTAGTTTTAGAGAGATTATTCGGTTCTTTAATTTGTTCCTGCTAGGTTGGTAAGAAGGTGACGAAATGGGTCGAGTTGGGAAGTATCAGATGGAGCTACTGGAAATTCTTGAATCATCTTCATAATCATTTGCAATGTCTTCTCTATGAGTGCTACTTTTTCGGGTGAGGGGGACTTTTCCTTATCCTAGGGTTGAGGAGGGTAGGGATTCTGTGAGATAGGTGTTATTGGTATATGATGGGGTACATACATTCTTTGATAAACAGGACGGTATTGGGACTTTTGTTCTTTTGGGGTTGCTGGCCTTTGTTTGTTGCGGCCTACGGTACTAGTAGTATATTTCGGTTGGTTTGGAGAGAGTGCTTTACTTTGGTGACGTGACTCTTGATTTTGTTGAATAGAGATTATAGGACAGTTTTGGAATGCATTTTTTGAGGCTAGACTGAGTGGCTACACTGCCATTGGAGAGAGCGGGTGGAATTGCTTTTCGTCGTAATACAGCGGAGCGGCGCTGGCTGCCTGCGAATATTTATGACGATGGGTGGGATACCAGTTCGGCGTGGGAGAGGCTTTATTATTGGCCGCTGCCTCACGTGCTTTTTGTTGTTGAACTATTACGGGACATATTCTGTCATTGGATAAATGAGGACCGTGACAATGCACACATTGTGGATCAGCTGTGCTGGTACACGTCTCCATAGTATGTGGGCCTCCGCACTTATTGCAACGGGGAGAGCTACGGCATTGAGTTATACGATGGCCAAAACGTAAACAATTATCACAGACGAGAATTTGTGGGACATGAGGTTCGACTGGGCAACGTGCTCCAAAGATTGCTATGTGGTCCGGAAGGGATTGTGATCTAAAGGTGATCATGCATATTGGTATCGGTATTCTCCTATCATTATTTTGGTATGAGTTCTTCTTGGTAAACCGTTTAACTGCGATAACTGGATAGGGGCTTCCTATCGCCTGTAGGATTTCTACTTCTGACAGGGAGGTGTCTACGTCCCTGATAATACCTTGTTTGTTTATTAAAAAATTTGGAATGAATGCGTCTAGGTTTCTGTCCTTGAAAACTGTAGATTGAACCAACAAGTTAGCAGAGTCTGCTGAATTGGTTTCGATTTTTAACCTATATCTCCCGGCCGCTATGATATTGATAATGTTATGCTTATGTGCTGGGCTATGTGTATAAAGAAGTTTTCCTATTGACATGGGGTGAAGTCTACCAATATTTTTATCCACACTTTCTGCAAAGACGAAGTATGGATCCGTGTCTGTGCGGCTGTATCGGTTATTCTTACTTCTGTCTTTATTGGAATTTAAGTTGGGGCTTGGCACCTGGGGTGTACTATTTTGGTTAGTAGGGTTCCGACTGATCGATAATATACTTTGAATTCCTTCACGATCCACGGGAATGCTTATGATATCCATGCCCGTACCCTCGTTTAATGTTTTTTGGGTTGGATCACGGCTATCATATTGATGATCTAATTCTGCGACTGAAGTAGTTGGGTAAAACACCACTGATGACATGGAAGCTAACTCCTGGGGCACACTCACTGGATTGTTTAACGTTACAGTGGACATTTCCTCGTTCGGTAGCTCAGTAGGGTTTCCTTCTATGCGAGACCGTTTAACAGTTCTTTCTTCCGAATTTACATTGTTCAACACTGCGATCGAGGGGCAGCTTGCAGAAGCAGCGTCGTTACCTGGGTAGTTGAGCGGATGAAGATGAGATGGCTGTGGCTGGATACCTTGTTGGAAGTGCATCATCGTCGGGGCTGAAGAGGCTGTTTCTGGAAAATAACACGGCTGCAGTGCCGCGTTGATTATTTGCCCCGTGTCTGGGGGCTCTTCCATGTTAGGGCACGGCCCAGGCTTTCAGAAGATGCTAAGAATTGAAGCCTATATCTTCAGGGAATTCAAATTTTATACACACTTCACTGCACTGACGGACTGTAAGTTCACTTGACTGTTTACGAGAATGACTAAGCTCCGGAACACGGAAGTGATCGCTATGAGCGCAACAGCTAGACGAAATGTAGAGAAGACAAAGATAATTCAAAACTTAGGTTTTAATTCGTATTTTAGGATGAAGAGGAAGATAGAGAAGAAGGTCTGATCAAACCTTTTGAAAAACGTATGACGAAATAAATCTGCTGGACTGAAAAAAGCTATTGATCTCTTCACTCGTCCGTTTCGACTGAATCTGATAAAGAGTAAAGGCTGTTTGAAATGTAGATAAAAAAGAAGAGGGAACAAATATTTTCAGACCATCTTCTCGAGCACAACTTTAAATATGGTAACCTGTTGGTGTAACTACAGTTGCGACACCAGAATAAGTTCTGAATCTGTTAAATGGTGGTGGCTTGAAAGACTTTTCGTTGGATTATTGATAATGGAGTTTAGTGAAGAAACTGAAAGATTTCACTTAAAATTAGTCTATAAAGAACGAAGCACGATATAAACACAATAGAAAAAAATGAGACAAAATAATGTCATAGTAGCCCGTTCAGATTGTAATTAAATTAAGGAAATTATTGTGCTTCTTTAATCAACTGCGAATGGGGATAGTAGAAACAATGAGTTCATTAACTTGAGAGAGACACCTCTGATTAAACGAGAAACAGCGGCGACTGGTGTAACACACTCTGTTGTGCGTGCCCCAGTGCATTTTAGGAAGGCAGGGGAAACTGCGCAAATGTTACCCCCCGCGTGGCGCCGGTCCGTAATATGCATCTGCCTCGCACACACTGACGCGTGCTAAATATCACGCAGCACGCGGCAGCGGTCTCCTTAAATCAGATGCGCCGCGCCGTCGGTTATCGGAGCGCCCAGGACGAGGTGGATTTCTATTTGCTCGCTCTCGTTTCCTCCCCCAGCTGCGCTCGTTCACGCAGTGAGGGTGGCCGGGAAGAGGTGGGAATACATCGATTTTAACGCCCCGAGGAGGATTCAAATGGTGTGATCCTTTTATTACGGCTCCTTCGTGCTGGGCGAATAAAAGTTGTTTTACTGCTGGCGCGGTGAGAGGTGGAGGTCGGGTTGTAAAATTATAATCTTATTACGGTGAGTTATAGATGCGCACCCCTTGCGCTCGCGTGCGAGCCGCCACGACTCCGCTGCGGAACTGTCGGCAACTGCTTCATTAGCTCTGCCTCCACAACCGACAAAATTGACAGTTCGTAAAATCTGCTGTAGCATATTCGGCCGTCAATCTAAAACACTACGACTTATTTATTACTTAGCTATCAAGTAATAATTGCCAAGTGCGTATCAAGCACGCAAGTCAAAGTTTTGCGTAGTTTAAATCAGTTTTTACCATTACTTTTACTTTTTCGTATCCTGACATCAGAAGCGTTTTGTACGAGGGCAGTCCAGAAAGTAATTTACGTTTTTAAATTAAAAAAATAAAAAAATAAAATAAGAAAAAGAAATTTTAATATATACATTTGAAAGGAACACATTTGGTATAATTTTTCTGGCTGACAACGTTTTAAAACGTTATACTCGTTTTCTGGGAAAACTCGTGTGCTCCCATTTCATGGACTATCATTTCTCTCACGATTGTAATGTATTACACATGACTCATCCCCCATCCCCCGTTAGACACATTCGAGAAGTGCGCTATCATCCTTGCAGTAGGCTTCAAGAAAATTCAGCGATGCAGCAACACTCTGTTTTTTTTTGTGGTCTTCGTCAAGAATTTTTGCACAAAAATTGTGATAACCAAGCTCCTCCGATACAATTTCAATCAGTAAATAGCATTTAATTTGAGGGAAATGAAACGAGAGTTCCGTAATCATAAGCGGCAATTTTCATGAATTTTAACGCTAATTTTCATCGTCAGTTCATCAGTCATAAAGCTAGGCCGACCACCGCGGTCCTCATCATGAACATTAGTGCGGCCTTCACTGCCTCACTCCACCTTCACTCATTATTCCGTCTCCGTACACCTCACACAGCTGGCGATGAATTTCAATTGGTCGAGGTTTTTTTTCAGTAATAACCTAATCATTCAACGCCGTCACAACTCGCGACATTTTCTATTGAAGCACATGTTTCAATAATTCTCAACGAACAAATTAGAAAAATCACATTGCACACGCTACGACAGCTTGCTGCATAGTGAGTATAGAAATGTTTTGATGCCAAGGGCGGAGCTCCATTTCCACGCTAGGCGCAAATGGAAGTTACTTTCCGGATAATCCTGGTACAATGTTGAACGAAGTTGTCAATATCTCTCCCTGGTCATGAATCGTCGAGTGTTGTCGAAAATTGGCGCTTTGTGAAACCACAGAGAAAAGCCATGGTCTTCTGTATAGTACAAGAAATGTGCCTCCCAAAAGATTGCTATTCAAAGAGCAATCGGGCGTACGCTGGACGACGCGACGACAGTGGAATTTAAACGAGTGACGCCTTGGTGGCAGGGGCGTAGCTACTATGGGGCTAGGCGGTGCAGTGCACCAGGGCCCCTACGTTCAGGGGGCCCTCAAGCATACCTCAGGGGCCCCGAGCAGTTCAGAGGGCCCACGAGCCTTCACGGCGAACTGGCGATATATTTTTTTTTAGCTCTATCGTCGTCTAAGGGGGCCCCTGAGACATAGGGAGCCCCTCACAAAGGGCCCTCACAGCTCAGGGGGCCCTCAACCACAACACAGGGGCCCCAGCCTCTGCTCAGGTGGCCCCTACCAGCAACACAAAACAAAAAAAAGGTCGCCCATCTGGCCTGAGGGCCTAAAATAAATGTTTTGCACCGGGGCCCTTGTTGACCTAGCTACGCCACTGCTTGGCGGCTTTGGTAGCGTAGCTCCGCCTGTTAGTCGCCGGTTCGAATCCGGCCGAGGGCATGTATGTTTATGTTTTGTGTGTGTGTGTGTGAATGCTGTGTCCGTCCTCTTGTATCCATGTGTCCACACTTGGTAGCAACAATATACTGGAGAAACTGATACACTGGAAGATTCATGAGCTGGCTGTATGGTTTATGTAGCCAAGTGCCATTTTTTTTTTTTTTTTTTTTTTTTTTTTTTTTAAGGCCATCCTTTCACCACCGGACATCAGGAGAAGATGAAAAATCCCAATAAAAAGAAAGGTATTTCTCAAGACCTGCTTTAATACTAATGAGCCTCGGCATTGAAGGAATTCTATTAGTTTTTGTAGTTAAATTTATTCTTGCACATTAATTAAATAAATAAAGCAAATTCATTTGGTTTTACGACCTGTTTACCTATGTTGTGGTTAGGCATATAACTTAACGTGAAACCCGAATTATGGAGCGTGCTATTGTTTCACATGAACAAGGTATAACATTTTCGGAGACGGAATCAGGTTAAGTGGCAGTAAAAAATTCATGTCCGTGATATAAACAAAGGATCAAGAATTTTGAAGGTACGTACACTTAGCACTGAGCTACCAGACTGCTCGTATAAGAATATAAAATTCATTGCTTCGAATCAAGGTTAATTTTGTAGGCTGCAAATATAACTTCTTGGTTATAGAATAGTGTAAAAATCAAAATTTATCACGGTATAACACTTCCTTGGCGAGGATTCCAATTAAAAATACAATTCCCCAATTCTGGTAGTATTATTCGATTACACTCTTCTGTTAAAACTCCGTTATGTTGGGCAGCTAATTGAAACTGCAGCACCACGTAGTAAAGGTCGCACAAAATCATTGTTACTGGTACAAAAACTACCAGGTTCAGTTTTTCAGAATATCATAAGGATAGCACGATCGGAACTCAACTAAATGCAGCCAGTTCACTGGGGTCAGTCAACAAAGATTTCATAATGCACTAAATCTGTTTTACAGGTAAAAAAATAATATTATCTGCTGTCTAGCATGATTAAAAATATATATGAAACAGGATGTTTTGAATGTCAGACCAGGTCACTACCGCTGATTGTTCTACATGAGAATGGAATTTAAATTTTCAGTGATCTCGCATTCTGTTAAATAGTAAAACACGTCACCCCTTGTGTTTTATGCTAGAAAAACAGATTTTTTTAATCCGATGACGATAAGAATGCCTTAATAGTCAGAAAATTATCTTATAACCTTTCTTTTTAACACTTCACGAGCCATTGTGTTGTCTCGAGTAAAATGTGTGATTTTGTCGATTTAAACCTCCCTTTCGATTGGTACGCTGCTTCCATTTCAGAAGGTTCTCTCCACCCACCTATTAATGCAGTTAGTAGCGGCTATAATTGTTAACTGTTATTTCCCGAATCATTTAAGAAAGCAACAGCTTTTTTTCATTTATGGCTTTACAACTTGTCGACATCAGTGTCATTAGAGTGGAAAAAGGACTGGGGGCAAGCAACGGGGAGGAATTCGGCTATGGCCTCTTGAAGGAGTGATTTCGTAAAACCATTGAAAATCGAAATCTGGGTGGCCGGAAGTGAATTCGAACCCACGTACTCCCGAATACGAGGCCAGAGCATTACCGCTCGCCCAACGCGTTCGGCAAAGCAATAAGTTTTCTGACTGTGCTGGGAATTTTGTGAACAGCGATGTATTACAGCTGCACGTGAGTCGTTCTAGTCAGTTCCCAAATGTAGGTGAGAACACATCAGAGTCAGATTATTTGAAGCAGGAGGAATTCGGTCCTACACATATGTAATATTATAATATATATTGAAAGATTATCCTAATATGATGTGAGAATTGAGTCTTTCCCAGCGTACAGGTGACAAAAAGTTTTCTCGGGTGTTCTGCCCGATCAGTTCTTCCATGTTTGACGTTTCGACAACAGCCTCTGTTGTCTTCATCAGACGAAAAGGTGGAAGTTGAAACTGCGACAGCAAGTCACCGACTGTGCTTGCCTCGCGATTTCGGCTCATTTAAATGGCGCACGGCTGAGGTTAGCCTAATACGTTTTATGTCACTTAGTGACTGAAGAAAATTTAATTATTTTTGTAGTTGCTATACACAGTAAACATTGACACCCCTAAGTCGCGTAGCCATCGCTACAGAAATCTATGGTTAAATTGGTAACTAGCTGTGTTTTTCACACTAGGTGAAATGGGATCACACGTAGATTACCTATACTTATAATAAGGTTGTAACGAGGAAAAGATTTGCGCATTTCTTACATTTTTAAAAAATTATTTGGGGTATCATTAAGAAGCTACGTAGAAGAAAACAGTTTTTTTTTAATTTTAATTTGTCTATTTATCTGTATGCGTTTGCGAGAACGGAGTTCCCGAAAAATGAGTGTTAATTTTTTTGTAGAACGTGATTCATGCAAAAACTATTGGTCGGACTTGAATGATTTTTCTGTTGGTCTTGAGGGCAAAACGGGATAGTTTCAGTTTAATGTGACGTTGAGAATATGAGAAATTAAAAATAAAAATAGTAAATTTTCGACTATAGCAATTCATGCAAAAATTACTGGTTGACTTTTTATGGTTATCTTTTAACGTACAGCTCATGTTCTCGAGGATAAAATAAGGTTTGTATCACTTTGATGCAGTGTCAAAAATGTGCTAAATTTAAAAAAGAAATAGTGCTAGTTTTTCGTTGAATGTTGTTCAAGCAGGTGGGTTTCATTGAATGCACAGCCACGGGTAAAATAGGATATGTTTCATTTTGATGTGATGTCGAATAGTTGTGATATTTGAAAACATTCTGTCAGAGCCTGGAATCACGAGGGTAAATTGGATACGTTTTAGTTTTACGTGACGTGGGAAATATGTGAATTTAAGAAAAGTTTTAAGTTGAACATGATTCACGAAAATACTATTGGTTATATATTAATGGTGTTTCAATTAACGTATAGCTCTACTCCCACCGGCAAAATGGGTTATGTTTCAATTTTATTTGTCACTCTGGAGCGATAAATTTAAGACAATGTTTAAATGAATGCAAGTCAAGTGAAAACGTCGAATTCTAATGGAGTTTTGATTGGTCCCAAGGGTAAAGAAGAGTTTGTTTCAAGTTGATGTGACATGTAGGGTGACAAATTTAAAATTGTTAAAAAATTACTGGTGGGTTTTTGATGGAGTTTCGATTAATGCATAGCCCTTGATCCTAATGACGAAGTTTCTAGAATTGTCATTCATGTGCAGTAATGTTGCCGCTGCATTTGCCTAACTCGACAATCCCATCAGGTAAAGAGTACCTGTAGTTAAACATGAAATATGATCCATCGGTTATCCTAACGTACTAAATCTTTGCCAGAGGCGAAATTCACTGCTAATATTCATAAAAAAAATTCAATCTAAACCGCGATTCCAACGCAGAACGTCTACTCTCCACTTACGCGCCTTAACCAACTGAGCCACCAAGGGGATGCGGAAGGTGGGTGAAAATCAGCCATATCTTTCATAAGATGGCTAAACCACATTTCTATTCTTACTGTCAAAGTAATGAGAGTACCAAGACTTAGATATGAAATTACTGGATTGTCAATACGTGTACAAAATTTCAGACATTTCGGACTTTTTGAAGTGGTTGAAAATTGAACTTGTTGTTACTTTCAACTTGGTGAGATTGAATTTATTGTCTTTCCATCGGTTCTTTACAAGTGTGCAAAATTTCAAACGATTGGGACATCAAGAAGTGGGTGAACAAGGAAATGGAAGATTCCATTGCATTTATCCATTTTTCTATTGTTACTGTCAAAGTAGAGAGAATAGCAGGACGTCAGTATGAAATTATTGTATTGTCATCGGTTCTTGAAACGTGTGCAAAATTTTTCTATTGTTATTGTCAAAATAATGAGAATATCAGGACATCCTATGAAATTATTGTATTGTAATCGGTTCTGAATGCAGGAACAATTCTGACATCTGGATTCTGGTAAAAATTCAGTTGCAAAATTCGATATCATTCAACCATTTTTCTATTGTTACTATCAAGGTAATGAGAATAGCAGGCCATTGTTATGAAATTATTGCATTGTCAACGGTTTTTAATACGTGTGCGAAATTTAAAACAGCTCGGACATCTAGAAGTGGGTGAAATGTAATCGAAAAATTACGTTACATCCATACATACATACAGGTTAAGCTAATATAAAGCGTGTAATTAAAATAAAAGAAACCAGAAATTAATATTGATTTAAAAGTAAGTTAGTTCTAGCGCTCGAAATGTTTATCGTTCTTTCAGTGTACGAGGGGCATCGTACTATTCAGATAAAATAAATTACAGTTTGTCGAGGATGCCGTTGATACAGAAAGTTCAGGTGCCACGGATAATGTTCTTCACCCTGTTGGCTTAAGAGAGTAGTGTTTACAATAAAGAGAACGAAGTAGCAGAACTGGTAGTTAATTTCTTGGAGAGTTTGACACACGCGTGTATCGAAATTAAGCCCTTGATTTCCAATCACAAATAAAACTCGTGAAGAAGGAACTTTCTTGGATCAAAAAATATTTGTTTGAGTTGGAGACTATCATGTGAAAGATTAGGGACTAATTCTTACATACATACCCGTGATTTATGCATACATATATACATACTGAAACGCCTGAAACATTAGGGACTAATACTTAAAAACATACCCACGATTTATATATACATACATAACCATGACTTATAAACAATGAAGAACACCAAAATGCATAGACAAAAAACGTATGAAACGAATAAACGTTAACAAATATAAATATATACACATACATTTAAAAAATCCTTGCATATTAATATTAAAGGTGAGTAAAAATTTAAAAAAATAAGCGATGCAGCTAAGTCGATAACCTTTTTAATTAATAACTCGTAAGTAATTTGTAACTTCAATATAAACTATGAAGGTCATGAGTAATTATACCTACTAAATTTATCATTTCAGAATCACGAAATATTCTGTTAAAATGTAAAAAAAGATCACTGAGACCCCTGTAAAATAGAGGTGTCGATATTCAGGGTTTTGGTAGACTCCATACTGTTTCCCGCCGCATACTCAACAAAAGATGTCGCGTCAATAAGGAACTTTCTTTTTTCAGCCTAACTTTGGATACATCCAGACATTCGATGACATATCCGATTCAAGATTTTCCTGCGTTCTGAATCCAGCTATTAATTTTTTAGCCATCAGTGGTTTTTCTCAGATGATAATCTCTGTCCGGTCCGTAAGTCTTGTACCCATACAACAGAGCAAAGAGTAAGTAACGAATTCTCCACGACTTTGACAACTCTTTTCAGGGGTGGCCATGTCTTTGGCTTCTAATATTCTGTTAAAATTCCATGTTGTTACCGTTGACTAACAAACTGATAAAGACTGCTCGGAATGGAGAGTCATTAACAATAGTTGCGTTATCCAAAACTCAAAGGTGAGAGTTAAAGAAGCTCTGGCAGATGAGATGATATTCGTAAGAGAAGCGAGAATGGAGTACCACATCTTCCCCCTTCTGTTTAAGACTTATAGTGGAAGAGATAGCTGCAGAATATTTCAGCGAAGAAAGAAGAGTTTGTTAGGAAGAAGAACATCATAATGTATTATGTTGTGTAAGACGTGGTATTGGTGGTGAGGTATTAGAATGAAATGTAAGAAGACTCTAACTGCGAGCGTGAGGCGTATACTGTATTCAATTCAATAATATTTACTATGCTATAAAATATCAGGGGTAAACAAGATAGAACAAAATGAGAGGTTTAAATATTTGAGGAGTGATATTATAGACGAGAGACTCATTAGATAAGAAACAATAAGAATGGTTTTAGGCGGTAATGTAGTCATTCTAAACATATAGAAAACAGACTGATTAAGTTTTCAGAGTACATGACTGTACTTCCTGGAGCTAAAATAAAAGGTTCAAGGAAAGAAGATAAACGATTAATACAAAGATCACTGATGTAGATTTGAATAAAATTGGAGGAATAGAGTGGTAGGATTGGCTGTTTATCGAGGTACTAAGGCAAAAAAAGTATAAAATTAAAGTTAAATGATAGACGACATGAAGAAGTACAATAGAAAATAGAATGACCGAAGTATCAGAAGAAAATATATGTTAAAAAAAAGCGATAGAAGAGACAGAAAAGGCAAGGTGAAGAAAAAAACTTGCGGTACAGTAAGCAGTTTACAAATGTTAGATGATGAAATAAAAGGATGCGCCATGTGGGACCATGTCGACCTTAAGAACGCTCAGAAGAGTGCTGTCAAGGGATCTAACAGAAATTTCACTTAATCTCACTACTTGGCACAGTAGAAATGTCTTAAAACTTGTTCATGTCGGAACTTGTAAACACCTCAGATATTTAAGTAGTAATTTACTGATACTACTGCAGATCTGTTTCCTAACGATCCAAGAACAGCGAGTGTATTTATATTTTTAAAGACGTATCTCTTATTAACTGGTTTATAAAAAGAATCATGTAGCTCTTTAATGCAGTCTTTGTTTTCGGTATTTCTTGTAGACTAGAACAAAATAAAAGTTAATACTATGTCGCTGTTATAATTATTAGTTTCCCATTTTATATTGTGTTATGAAATATACTTCATCTCTAAATATTTGTCTCAGAACCACTTTTTATGATGAATCATTCAGTATTAATAAATTTGTAATAGAGAACGAAAGTGAATCACGTACGGCTCTTTCATATGGAGCTCTCGGTGTAAAAACGAGCAAACAAATTGATTACATTTCCATCCCTCCAACTTCAAAACGGATTAAATGAACGCGATGTACCGCATGGCTGAACACAAAAACGTTACTTTTTTTTCAGTAAGCGCGTCCTCCAAGCGTACTCGAGCAGAAGTTTCTTTTAGCACATAATTGCGTTTTTTCAATACTCGTCAAACCGACTGTCCGTCCTGAAGAATGCTAAATCAACCGACGTTGGCTGCGGCTGCGTACATTGCAAATTCTGCTCCACAGTTGTTAACAACTACAACTTCAGTTTCCAATAAAGCGTTAAAGCTGTTTAGCCACAAAAATGAGGGGCTATAGAATACTTCTTAAACCACGAAAAACTGTAGACCTTATATGATTTTCATGTAGTGTAAAAAACAGAAATTTGTTTTTCAGTTCTCAGTCATGGTACACTAAGTTGACGTGTACAATGTACTAACTGAGATCTTTATTTGAGCTGTCTGAGCATGTTTCTGAACGATTATTTGTGAAAAGGATTGTTTTTTTTAAAGTGTATGTCATTCTTTTAACTCACATAATTTGATACAAATAACGCAATAATTTCTGATATAATTATTTTTTCCGCAAAATATTAATAAAATCAGTAGCTACAAATCTCGAAGAAAGAAGAAACATGAACAATGAATATAAAACATGAAAGTGTTTAACACCAAAAATGCTTGAAATAAGTTAGCGGCACAATAATATAATTTTTTAAAGAATGCAATGAACCTTATAACGATTATTCTAATATTTTATACTTTTCGTATTAAGTAACAATAATATGGAAGTAGTATACAAAATCGGTCAATCAACTTCGTTCTTCTCAGTTACTAAGCAATCGTGTTGCCATGATCTAAATATGTACATTTATGCTGTTTTACTTAACAAGACCTGAAGTGGTTTTCCAGAGATATGTTTAGTTTGGCCCAGTCATCACATTTGGCATTTTGCCTTAGGACAGCTTTCCATCTACCTTTCCTTAGGGTAGCTGTTTTCCAAATTTTACCGTCTTTTGGCCCCATATAATCAGATAACAGTTGAACGCGGTGTCGGCATATTGAATAGAATGTGTTACGAATCTTCATTTGGCATTCTTGCCGTCCACGTGATACACAACAACAATCGCGAGTATCACATTTCTGACATTCACCCTTTGTCTGCCTATTGGCCAGATTGTTCTAAATTCAGCACCGTTCAGGAACATAGAGAAATATCAGATTCTGGTTAAGTTCTTTCTTCGTATTTCCTGTTGTTTGAATGTTAAACCATGTCTTCGCAAGATTGATCACTTATGCTATTTCAAAAATTTAATCTGATACTAGGCGTAGTGGCTGTAATTCTAGTACGTTTTAAGAAATCAAGGAGACAGATTCTAATTGAAAAATACACTTTTTACAAACAGAAAAACAGCTTTAGAACTAGAGGTGGGCAAAGTGATTCACTAAAAAGAGCGGTGCTCATTTGATCACTCTACGAAAAGAGCTAGTTCTTTCGAAAGGTTCACTAGTTCACGTTCACGTTCACGTTCACTTGCTCAGTTTTTTTTTTTTTTTTTTAGGTCTCACCCCTCAGAATTCGGTTACACCCCCACTTTTCGATGAAAATACCCCTCTTAAATCTACTTTGATGCAATTAGAAGACCTTTTTTTTGTTTAGCTCAACAGTCCACAAAGCCCACGTGAACAAGCTCTTCTTGATCTTCAGAATTAGCCGACTTATGACCGACTCACCTAGAAGAACTACCGTCACTTTTTAGTGAGCGACTGCTCACTCGCTATTTTAAAAGAATTATCCTAAAGAACTGATTCACTCGCGAACGACCCATCTCTATTTAGAACTAAGTTTAAACAGTTGAAGACCAGACGGAGTCACTTTCCACCATCCATTAGAATACATCAGCTGTCTACAGGACAGTAAAATCAGCTAGTTCTGAAGATTTGAACAAAATATGTTTATGTAGCATAACCATGGCTATGATTTTCAGATAGAAGCTATTCCAGAGGTGGACAATAGAGGCACAAGAGAACAATAGAAGCACATTTAATTTAATTTACTTGCTATGGAGCCAATGCCATAGTGGAAATTACGCTACACATCCAATTTTTTTTCTTTTTTGTGCCTTCGATTTTTCCCCTCTATGAATGTCAATTTTAAATGCTATCAGCGTTTTCGGTAAATTATTCATCAATTCCCCACCGAGCGTGGTGGGTGAGAGATAACTTTTTGGCCTCGCATTCGGGAGGACGCGTGTTCGAATCCGCGTCCAGCCATTCAGATTTAGGTTTTCCCTTTAAAAGGCCATGGCCAAGTTCCTTCCCGTTTCTTACCCTCAGTCCTTTCCCGCCTCTCCTCGACGTCGATGGGACGTAAAGCCAAAAGCTAAAATCATCAATTCCCTAGGTAATTTATTCGAACCCCTGACCCCCTCACCTATGCAAGAAAATTTTCCACCACCCTTGTAGCTAAAATCAAGTGCCGAATTGTGGTCATGGTCAAATTTTCCCTTACATGCACCTTTCTTAATTATCGTTTGCTGGGTATTTTCTTTTTTCTTGCATTTCCTTTTCTTTTCGTTACACTTTTTTTTTTTACGCCTCGTCGTCGGCTAAGGTCATTAGAGGCGGGATGGGACTGGGGACAAGGAAAGGGGAGGAATTTGGCCATGGCCTTTTGAAGGAAGCATCCCTGGAGTGATTTGGGAAACCATGGAAAACCCAAATCTGGATGCCCGGACGGGGATTCGAACCCGCGTCCTCCCGAATGCGACGCCAGAACGTTAACCGTTCACTCACCACGCTCGATTTCATCACTCTTATTCACTTAACTACGGAACAATGGTTTTATATTTGTGAATCCAAGAGCTATATTCTTTTGTAGTTGATATTGGTTTAACAGAAAGAAAGTGAATACCTAAGATGCAAACAAATAATTTCATAGTTTCTTTTGACAATTTAACTGGCGAATGTCACAACGTTTATAAAGGATCGGCAACAGAGCTATCACTTAGTGAGGCCTGAGTTGATGTGAGGGTCTGTTCGCGGCTTCAGCAGTCCCCCTGGAGGCGCACGTGCGACGCAGGTGGACGGGCGTAACTCAGCCCGCGGTGATTCTGTGCCGCAACAGCCTTGTTTTCCGGCGGAGATTTAAAGTCCTGGAGCCCCAACTGCCGGCACGACGAGTGGTGTTTGCGCCCTCCCGCCGGCTTCCGGATTTACGCAGCAATTTACCTGCAAGGTGTAGGCGCAGGTGCGACTACGGCTAACGACGCAGCCAAGGAAGGTTGGCACAGGCCCCGAAGAAAACGAGACAGCCCCAACTGCTCTCAGCACTTGCCATTCGATCTCCCGTGTTGTCAGGTACAACTTTTTCACCAGTTTTTGTCAAATAATAAAATCCAGAGTTATTAAAATAGAACGAGCAGATTTTGCATTTTTATTTCTCACAAACCATAAAAGACACAAATACGTGCCACACATCACTGGGTAGAGGAGGGTTCAAAGTTTGCCTATTAGTTCCATTCGCTGCCGGCAACGGCGCTGTAGTCTATTTACGTGGAAATGTGCGACGCCACAAGAAAACTCGTTTTGCGTGCTACAGCATGCAAAAAGTGCGTGATGTGCAGCGTCCATTCCGTCTTTAGTTCGACTGAGTGGCACCTTGTCACAAACAGATTTACGATTGGCAATAAGAAACTGGCAGAAGTTGAGTGCGTATACAAAGGGGAAAGCACTGGTCGTCCTCGAACATCGAATGTTGTTGAGAGTATCTGAAGTGCATCCGAAGATGGGTCTCATGTCAAACGTGTACAGTAATACTTTGAACCTTCCTCTATCCAGTGATGTGCGGCTCTATTGTATATTTTATAATTGTGAGAAATAAAAATGCAAAATCTGCTCGTTCTTTTCAAATAACACTATAGAATCAGATAAACTGAAGCAATGTTAGGTATCTAGTTGGCCTCCTATCTTGATGCATGAATCACAAGAACTCTCCATCATTGTCCTGCCCTAGTAAAAGTAATGTAGGGCACCGTAAATATTGATTTGTTACAGTTTCTCTGGAAAAGAAGTTGAACTATGTGCTGCACACTACTGTCAATTTCCCTACTCACTTACGTTCGATTTTATTGGTTTTTTATGTTTTTTTTTAATTAAATTATTTCGGTGTAGTTTTCTTACCCAACTTTAATTTTTCTTTTTTTTCTTTTTAATTGTTCGAAATTTCTCTTTGTAATTGATTCCAATCTTTGACTGCACTACTCACAAAAGAATATTTTGACAGCTTTAGAGCGAGAATTGCTTGGTGCTCAGTACTTAGAAGTTCTTTGTCCATAGACAAATTTTTACCGATGTGCGCCAACTGTTATGTCACTGGACTCACATTCAGGACCATTAGGTTATATTTTCGTTCATGTCAACCTAATACGAGTAGTATTTGTTTCATGCGTTTTACCGAGGCCAGTTAAAACCAATTCAGTGACAGTTACTTTGATAAAAATAAAGTAAATTTGTATGATCTTGCGACCTGGTGTCATTCAACCTCCTTCATGGTTAGACTTACATGTCAAGGGTGAAGGAACAATACCGTAGTAAGATTTACGATGTTAGGTCATCAATGCAACCAAGTTCCTCACCTTAACTGTAAGTTCTGACATCTGATGCTTGAAATGGTGTTTTGGTAACACGCACCGATTTTGGCGTTAAATCTCTCGCCTAGCATGCCGATGAACAATATTTCAAATCCCCGACTGGCAATGCAGGTTTCGGTTTACTACAGCTTGTAGTGTACCCGGGAGTAAGGATTGCCACCAGTTACTATTACTCTCTATCATTAAAATTTTGTATATAAAATACCTTGTTCAATTTTGCCTGGGCGCCATGGAAGGTGTCCTTCCATAATTTTCAATAAACGTTTAGAAATGATGATGGTAAAGAAAACAGCAACCAGTCACAATTTTAAATATGTTTATTATACCATTACCGGTTTCGGGCAAAGTTGTCCATCATCAGATGGTTTGCATTTACTTCACATCTGCAGATGCAAATTACAGCGCATTTGTGCATCCTGTAATGTTGAAAATTATTTGCGATGAATAAGAGAAATTTAATTATTTTGTAATGAAGTTAATCTCAAATATTTTACTTACATTAAATGCTGCAGGAAGTATGCTCATATCGGTGGTGAGGCACAGTTTCAGAAGTAACATTTTATTAAACACGAGCACGCTGTAATTTTGCCTTTGCATTAACAGGTAAACATAAGCAAAGATTATCGTATACAAAGAGTTTGCATAACATCAAAGATGAAATTAGAAATGTAATTGTTTGTTTTATTATAAGGAAATTTATATTACTATTATATACTGATACTTGCATTTATTGTTATTAACATAATAAAAGATGATTTGCATTGACTAACACATATGTCAAGAAAATTAAATCTATATAATAAAAAAATTGATTTAGTAAACAATGAAATGACAGATCGTGAACAAAGTCCGACTAACTCAAAATAAACTCAGAGAGCACAATTCTCTACAGGTTTTCTCTTTCGGGTACAATGTGCCACACTTTGTTCTGGCGGAATATAAAATTGTGTAGTTACCATCTAATTGATATTTATATTGTAGTCAACGCTGTCCGTTCTTCTGGCGTTTCTGTGCATAGCACACACAAAAAAAACTCAATCGTCGCACTGTGATTACACTGGACGAGCACTTGCTTTTTAACACATTCGATGATTATCCTTTCGAACGGCATCTCACCGGCCAGCTGAAATCTTCTCCTCAGAACAAGGGTGTTAGCGTGAAACAAGAAAAACAAAACTTGTCTGAACTTATTATCAAATAATAGTGTAGCTTTCCATGAATACACCACACACACGCTCTATACTTCTCGCACCGCTGGCACGGGGCGGACTGTCCCCACTGAAGGAATGGGGTCAGCTTATCTCATTTCCCATCTCCAAACACCTGCACTCAAAGGGTGCCGCGATGGTTGCACTGAAATAGTCTCTTCTGCCCACATCGACAAACGCATGCTTGTAAAATATGAAGCTTTCGCTAGCAAACTGCTTCAAGCTTCCCGAAATCACTTCAGGAAAATGACGGGATGGATTCTACAAACGGTCATAGCTAAATTTCTGCACTTTCCTTGCTGCCATCCGCTCGTGCCTGTAATGACCTCGACGTTAACTAGACGTAAAGACAGAATAAAAAAAAGAAATAGGTAAAACTCCACAGTTAAATTCATTTTTGTATGTTACAATATTAGATTATAAAGATTCTATATTGTGATATCATTCTTGGGTGAGCATAATTTATTATTTCAGTTGAAACAGCAATGTCTGATTTAATAATGAAATGGTTTTATATTAATAAAAAAAAATTGTATCCGACGATAAATCTCTGAAAGATCCTTTGTAAAAAAAATGTTTCGGCTGTCTCACTGTGTCTTAAATATGTAGCTCTCCAATAATAAACGAAAGTTTAAGATAAAATTTAAGTGTTTTATGAGCCTGATAAGAGTACTACATAGCGTTAATAACTCTACCGAGCGTGGTGAGTGAGCGATAAGTCTCTGGCCTCGCATACGGCAGAACGCGTGTTCGAATCCCCGTTTGGCCATCCAGATTTCAGTTTTCATGATTTCCTGATACCACTCCAGGTGAATTTCAGGATGGTTCCTTCAAAATGAAATGGCTGAATTCCTTCCCATTCTTTTCCCACCTGTAATGAGCATGACATCGATGAGGCGTAAAGTCATAAGCAAAATAAAATAACGCTCGTATAAAATTGCAAAAGATATTTTTTGAGGATGTATGCAGCTAGTTGAAGTCGTTCTTTAACGGAATACTTCTCATAATAAGGTCGCAATCTGTTCTCCGATGAAAGCCACAGTAAGATGGCAGAAACGTTAGGTTTTAATAAATCGACGCGGCTCCACCAGGAGAACTAAGATAATACGTACAGTGATCGCGGAAGCTATCGGAATCAAAAGGTTAAAACTTATTTGAGATTTCATATTTATTAGCGGAATATCTAGTTTTAGTGCTATTAATAGTCCATGGTTGAAGTGCGCGTTGCTGTGGGGGTATGAAAAAAAAATCCAACTTTCGCCCAAAGATTATTGTGCAGAAGTCTGTGTTGCTGTAAATAAAGTTTCTTCTTCTTTGGGTGGTGTTTTGAGTGATCAGAGTGTAGGCGATTATCATGGGAGTGTTTGATCCGCCACGAGAGCATTCCAGGAAGATGATGAACTGGGGTAGCATCCGATTGCCGTCTCCAGTACGACAGTGTTCGTAGTTGTTATTGTAAGTGTGTATTACTGTGATGATGTGTGTGTTCAGTATAGGATGTTGCTTGAGTTGTGGTTGAGAGATGAGAGAAGTGCGATGGCGAAAGCCGGTGCTGGCCATTTAGGCCTACACTACCGAAAGACATCGCAGGAGCCGTAAAGTTAAATGTTTCCATCCGACGGAGGAATCATCATCAGCAGCGTCATATGCGCTCACTCTAAACGCACTACGAACGGGTTTGGTATTTAACCCACGACTTAAGTGCACAATCTGGTGATTCGTAATGGTGTACCAGTACCTCTCCTATCCTGCAGGTCAAGTCCTGATGGTAAAAATTTTCTCTAGCACCAAGTTAACCCGTATCAGAGTCAGAAAATAAAGTTACAGTGACACTTAATGAAACTTATTGTTGACTGTAGAGAAGATGATCAGCTAATTTGAGTGAAATCTATGTTCCATAGGTTTCGCTGTACTTAACCTATTATCGAAGTCATGAATTACAGTGAAGTACTGTTTTACCAATGCAGTATTCGTCTGCTGTAACTGGTAACTCTGCTCGGTATGCATAACAGTTTTTTAAAATTTTTCGCTACTTCAGTGAAGTTAGAAACTGGAAAATGAACTTTACTTGGCAAGAACTAACGAACCGGCCACAGAAATTATATCTGATGTGTTAGAGGCAGCTTTTTATTTTACGAATGCAAAGAATTTAATACAATGCCTGTTGTATATTCTATAATAAATCCAGTGTTGTGAAATTCAGGTTTTCCGTTACATTTTTATCAGTACACGCAGGTAGAAAATATTACTAAAATTACTAATATTACTAATATTATTTAAAATACACGTTAATGCCACAAAATGTTGAAAAATTTGAAGCATTGGCAGTTTTAAATTAGCGAAATAAGTTTAAGCAGTACTCCAAGAGTGTTATTCTCAAATTTGATTCCCGAATTCAGGCCTTTAAACAGTCTATGTGCGGTTAATAGATTGAATCCATTTTTTGTACCTTGCTGCGCTTCCGAACCAAATACATTAAACGCCTTCGATCTGAGATCGTTGTTCCTAATTGAGACAATAAAGGTATGTAGCAACAACTAGCACCTGCACGATTCACTCACCCAACAAGAAATAAACAGACTTTACCTTGCCAAAGCATAATATTACAAGTACACTTTTCGTTTTAGATTTCAGTATTGCACAATTTTGTATTCCTAATAGAATCCATCTTAACGAAACGACCCGAAAATTGTAAACGATGCTTAATCTATAATACAATTAGGAATTTGCTCCATATCTTTCTGTGAAAACTAAGATATAGTTACAAAAAACACAAACCAACATGTTCCTTGACCTTCTTCTTTTGGAATCGGCGCTATTTTATTTATTCTTCCCCTCGTAGTTTCCGCATCCATTAACAGCCACGTATTCTCCGTTCCGTTCCCTTCCACGTTCCCTATGTTCTTATATTCTTTCTATTCACAAATTAAACAAAATGTACTCTACATGTCACTGAATTTGTCTTTCTCATCAGATATTTTAGCTCATTTCGTTAGCCCCATTTAATAAAGATCTTTCTGCCAGTATTCTTCAAAATGTTCTGTTTCTATAAAGTAATATTCAGCTAATTGACATCTTGCCATCGGCAATCTCGAAGAACTTATATAAATTTTCATTACTCTTTCAGATATACAAATAGAATTTAAAATTTCTGAGGTTGTCAGAGAGTTTATATACATGAAATCCAGTGTACACATGTATCTTTCAACTAGGTTCCAATCGTTCGTACTGGATCGGTGCTGTTTTTAAAGACGGGATTCACACTTCATTTATCTCGAATAAATGTGGTATTGTGTTACGCTTTGGGTTACAAGTTCATTCGGTATTCCAGTCCAACTCCTTATCTTTAAGTTGTTCACGTAGCTATTGTTTTGAGACACATACTTGGCAATAAACATACAAACACGACGCCCATTTTTTTCCCTTAGAGACAACGTATAATTAAACGTTATTAAATACCACATTGAAAAACTATTCATTATAGTTAAATAAAACGTATAACAATATTTTATTTTTAGAAGCCTTAATTTATCAAACAACTGATAAAATTTACAAAAAATACAGTGATGCCTCGTACACTAAAAATTCTGCTTCGACACAAGTTTATGTATAACAAATACCAACGAAAGAAAGATAAAAAATAATTTAATATTTCGAACTTTATTGGATGATTAATTAAGCTGGTGAAGGGTGATAAGATCGTCTGGGAAATACATAATTTAAGAAGAAAAATAAGTGATCAGTACGTGATAACTTAAGAATAACTTTTACTTGCGAGAATATCTCTGTCCATTCAAGTTTAACCTTCCACAAAATTACTTACTTGTTGCTAATTTTATTATATTGCTGTAGAGTTTTCTTTTGGTTGGATTAACTGAAATACAGTTTTCTTGTGATCATATGCGTGTATCTATAAAGAATCAAAACTCCATATATTATTCAGACATAAGGAAATATGTTAATACTTTTAGTAAGATGGTGGACGTGTTTAAGGCAAGACAGTCGTTTAAATCATTGACTTCAGTGCTTTCAATATGCTATTAAAATTCATACAACTGTTACGGACAATTTAAAAAAAATCGTGATGGGGTTCATGTTTTGAAAGCGTGATTACCTGCACATTCACTTGTCAGTGCTGTAGAAAACCAATTACGCGGGATTAAATAATAAAAATGTCAATAATCAACTGATTTGTTCAACTGTGAAATTTCTGTGTATGCCTGAGTGCAGAAAATTTCAACGTTTTATTTTTAACGTAAAATACAGATTTTATTGTACGGAGAGTATTGGCAAAGCTGACTACAATGACAGCGTAATGTACGCTTGTATGTATTGACTTTCAGTCAATGGTAAGGAGCCACATTGAAATCAGCTTTGTTTCTGTCCGTCGACTGTTCAAATCCTACTCAAAAGAAACTATGGACATTCAACAACCATCTTAATGAAGTACGGAAAGTAAAAACTCTTATAAAGGAAGGAAAAAGTTGTAACACAGTTAAACAACAAATTAAATATTAAACGAGTTTCCGTGATATACACGCTGTACTATTATTCTTCTAGTCTAATTTCCCTTTCTTTTTAGTCAGTGTCTACCTGTGTACTTCCACGAAGAAAAACTTATAAAAGGCTTTCGCAGTTTTTTTTATTATTAACATTATCACTAAGGTGGACTGTTTATCAGGTAATAATGCTGCCGCATATATTGTCCCAAATCAAGTTGCCTAAGGGAATTGCGGCATGTTTCGTATGTAATTCTGGATTCTTGCTTCCAACTTCTTAGCTCCAGGCTGCAATTTCACAATCACTGTAGTAACAGAGAATGACCGGGGGGGGTTATAAAAATCGCCCTGTAACGTAATTTTGGATTTTTTTGCATACATTCTTTTTTTTAATAGAAAGCTTTCGTTACCGAACGACCGCGTAGCAACGGCTTAAAATGTTGCTTCAACACAAAAATGAGAATTCTACATTACGGCAGCGTAAATACAGATTGTATCTAAGGAAATTAGTGGTAAAGAAGTTTTATTTTTACTGGTAATAGATCAATGATCACAATAAAGGTTAGTAATTTGGGGAAGGTCAGATCACACGGCATTGAGTAGTGATTACAAAGAAACACATATTGAATTAATTTACAGAACCGTTTTTCAGAATGAAACAATTTCCTGGTTACATTATTTATTAGAAGCATCAGCACTGAGTGACTGGGCAAGGGGGACCTGCTGAGTCAACACAGGCACCGCCTACCCTTTCCTTGAAGAGATTCGGTCTATTTTTGTGCCTTATTACTTTCTGCCAAGCTATATGTCTCAAATTTCTACTTTGCATTGATGTCAGTAAGCTTAGCAAACAAATTTTCTTTCGTTTGTGTTCTCGGTTTGTAAGTAATCACCAATTTATCACTCACTATTTCGCTGATGATCATTAAAACACTAAAGTACTCCCGCTAGTCGTATAAAGCTTAACCTTTTTGCACAGATAAAATTTTATCTCAAAATCACAAGAAAAGTATAAGACTGGAGAATTGATGAAACATGAAATCGCTTTCTACTCTAATATCGTTATACGCCTGAGATTTTCATTGTAGATGGAGCTTATTAAGTTTATCTAATTTGTTAAATTTTAATTTTTCCTCTCTTTACTTTGGAAATTAGAGAAACTCAAAGTTTTTAACCGACTTCTGTACTACGTCATTATCATTCTTCTGTATTTCCCGTTGTTTTACAAACAGATAATTTGGTGCAAATATATGGTTTCACCCCTAAATCACACGAAAAGTCCAGTGTCGGTGTTTTTTATTGTATTTATTCAATTAAAACACAAATGTCAAACGTTTCGCCACATTTTTATACGTTAATTAATTTTCTCTGGATGACATTATATGTCTCAAATTTCTGTCGTGCGTGGAGATCAGTAAACGTAACTAGCACATTAAATATTACTTGGTTTGGAAGTTATTCGGAACTTGCTTATGATGGCAAACCGAATCGGTCGCCAATTGTTTACAATGAGCGAGCGTGTTAGTATCGGCCACAAGTGATTATTGGGGGAAAATTCTCAAAAAATTCTGGTTCTTGAACCGGATTCAAATCTTGGTGGGAGTAAAAATTTTTAGGAGTTGTATATGATCATATGAGCTACGTTATGAAACTCTGTGATTCGGAATCCACGTTAAACAGTAGGTCCCAGATCAAAGAAACTCTATCTGTGATATAATGACTTAATATGCCTCCTTCTGCGGGATCCAGCCAACCTTCGGGTTGTGTACTATGCTAGGTTTATATGATATATACACTATGTGTCTAATATATCCAATCTAATACTATTATATGACCAACACTTTTATATAACTAAAATTTTTTCGCAAATGTCTCTAAGGATTTTGATGAAATTTTGCCTACTGAACAGAAATCGAAAGATGTCGAGCAAAGATTGGTAACGCAGATACGACTTATCCTGAAACGTCATTATCCATGGATGTTCAAATGGAACCTTTACATTTGACAGAAATGTCAAAATAACCGATCTACTTAGAAAAAGAAATGAAATCACACAAACAATTCTTGTAAAAATGGTGATCGTGTAGTCACAAACGTTATGAGATCTAGTTCGCAACCTAGTTTACACTCTATACTGTGTTTTCACTTCTCTTTTTTTTTAAAAAAAACAAAATGGTTTCTTTCTGTGTTATGGATCGTTGATTTAAAATAAAAATGAGGTCACTTGACCATTATGCATGTCATGTTTATAGTAAATTAGAAAGTGAATCGTCTACCCATGTAAATACCTTAACTGAGTTACTTTATTAACCTTAAAAATACACAAAGGCCAAGATTTTCCTCACATTCTTTCATGTTTTGACAAGTCCTTAGAATAAACCAACACTTGTTATGCCTTTCACTTCAGTGAAAATTATAACATACATGATGTCACCCGATTTTTGTTTCAAATAAGCTATACATTGAGAGAATCCAGCCTGTTTCAGAAATTGAAGTTAATACACACTTTGGAGGGTACACTTGGCTCAGAACAAAGCTCGTAAATTTTCGTCTCTAAAAGACCGCGAGGCTTGGCCCAGTTTTATGAAATTTGTTTTTGTCTTAACATTCTCAAATTTCACTGATTTCCTAAGTATTCCTTTTCCTTGCTACGTACTACCATGCTCATATTAATCCGAACGACCTGAATTGCACATCGCTACATTTCCTCCCAAAACTTATTCAACCCTTCCTACACACCTGCTTACACAGTCCTATACCCAGTAGGTTGTACAGTCACGTTAATTTCCGAAATTGAGACTCACACACTTCGTTAATAAAAGAGTTATGCAGACATTAAATGCACTTGGTTTAGGTTTTTTAAAACATTTAGGAGAAATTGGTTCCCCTACAGAACATAAGAAGTTACTGTTTTCAAACAAAATGTTAATTTTGAACAAACGCTAGGATCAAAATAAGGGAAGACCTTATA